>APFE030949913.1:0-23780 GCA_000404065.3 Pinus taeda | reverse complement strand
CAAAATTCGTAAGTCTTCACCCATGGCTTTATCATTCTGCTCTGTTTTTCATTTTATCATGACCAGTTGTTTTATATTTTGCTTGATGGTCTCATATGAGTGGGTAATATGTATGGTTTCGTCCCGAAACACCCTTCTATTTCTCTCTTTCCATAGAGCCCAGGTGATGAATCCTGGTAATAATTTCCATATGGTGTTTACTTTTTGATGGTTCGAGAAATTTCCTCGCCATTTCTCAATGGTTTCTTGGATCGAGTCTCTGTTTCTGTCTGTTTGCTTCATGATTGTTTCTGCCCATTTCCACAAATTATTGGATAAGTCACAATTGTTGAAAAGACGGTTCATGGTCTCCTCTTCCCTGTTGCAGAGCTGACATTTTGATGGGCCACTGAACCCTTTTTTTCGAAGATTCTCTCATGTAAGTGTCTTCCTCTGCATAAGCAGCCATAGAAAGGTCCTAATTTTCAGCTAGCTTTGGGAGTCCCAAACTTTACTGCTCCAAGCTACCTTAGCCATCTGCTCTGCCTTTTCGATGCATAATCTAGCCTCTTTGAGAGTGAAAGTACCCCCTCCTTGATGTCCCCATCTTAGCTTGTCGCTTTCCTCTGCTATCCTGATTTTCCTTCTAATATACTGATCAGGTTGTTGGCATTCGTATTCCCTTCCCCTATATTCTCTATCTCGCTTTTTGCCCATTTTCTCCATGTTGTGTCACTGTTGTCCTGCGCCCAATAGTGGTGAACCGTTAGCCTCCCCTGCTCTTGCAGTCTTCTTTGTAATTCCACAAACTCTAGTTTCTCCAGTTTGGGAAGTTGTTGCCACACATCCTCCCAAAAGAGGGTAGTTTTTCCATTGCGTACTTCCCAGAAATTGTTCTCCTAAATGATGTCTCTGTTTTTTCTTGCCAAATTCCAAATTGGGGAGCCCTCTGGGCTTTCTTGCATTCTAATCAAATCTTGGTTACTTCGTGAGGGGGCATATTTCACCTTCCAGTGACGAGCCCACAGTAAATTAGGTTCCTTTAACCACTTCCACCATAGTTTGGCTCCACAAGCTTTGTTTATGGTTAAGGGGTCTAGGAGGTTTAACCTGCCTAAGATCTTCGGCTTGCACAGTTTGTTCCAAGAAACTAGCAACCATTTTCTTCTCTCTGCATTACCAGACCATAGGAAATTTCTCTAAATGGTTCTGATTTGTTGAAGGATTCCTTCGGGAGCCGGGATAATGGAAAGCATATATTGAGGGATAGCCTGGAGGACCGCTTTCGTCAAGACTAACCTTCTAGCTAAATTGAGAGCCCTGTGCATCCAGTACTGGAATCTTTTCTTTAGGTTGTCAAGTAGTTTCTCCGAGTGAGATTTTTGCCATAATTTATCAGAGAGAGGAGCTCCTAAGTATCTGGAGGGCAGATTGCCTCTTCGGAAACCTAGAATGCGTGATAGGTTTCTCTGAAACGCAATATTCGTATTGAAAAAGAAAATGGTTGATTTGGAAAGATTGATATCCATACCTAAGGCCTCGCTGAACAGGTTTAGGATATTCTTAAAACCTTGAGCTTCTTTTATAGTAGGTGATCCATGCAGCATAGTATCGTCCACGAATTGTTGATGAGTAGTTGTTGGAATGGATGGAAATGGTCGCAATCCCTTGATCTTACCTTCCTCCTTAGCCTGCCTGATGAGCCTGCTCAGTCCTTCCATCAAAATTACAAAAAGGAAAGGGGACAGAGGGTCTCCTTATCTGAGCCCTCGAGAGGGAGTGAATTGGTTAGTCGGGGCACCATTAACTAGTATGGAGAATCTGGTTGATTTGATTAGGGCCATAATCCATCTGATCCAATGACTGGCAAAACCGAAGGCTATGAGGATTGCTTCCAAGTAGTTCTAGCTTGCTTTGTCATACGCCTTCGAGAGGTCAAGTTGCATCATCATACCAGCCATTTTTCTGGATTGCAGAGTGTGGACCATCTCTTGTGCCAACAGGATATTGTCCAAGATTTGTCTCCCCTCAACATATCCAGATTGTTCTTCGGAGATGAGACCAGCAAGAATTGGCTTCAATCTGTTGGCTATGACCTTAGACATAATTTGTATAGGACGTTGCAAAGAGCAATAGGATGGAGTTTGGCTGGGGTTGTGGCTTCCTCTTCTTTGGGGATTAGAGCTAGGAAGGTGGAGTTCAAAGATTTCAGAATCGAAGCAGAGCGTCGAGAGTCCTCCACCACTTCCCAAACTTCCCATTTGACTATCTCCCAGCAGGCTTTGTAAAAATTTATGGTGAAGCCATCAGGTCCTGGCGCTTTGTCATTGGGCATTTCCTTCACCGCTTCCTCCACTTCTTCTAAAGTGATTTCTCTGCTTAGAGCTTGATTTTGTTCATTAGAAATAGAAGTAGGGATTGATTTAATGAGGTTCCCAATCGCCTCAGTTCTGTCTATCTCTGGTTCCTGGGAAATGTTATTGAAGTGCTCCGTGAGTAAGGTAGCAATGTTTTGATGATTCTCAATATGCTCCCCTTGCTCATTTTTTAGGCTAAGGATCTTGTTAACCCCTCTATAGTCCAGCGCCGATCTATGAAAGAATTTGGTATTCTGTTCTCCTTCCTTGAGCCATTGAATTCTGGATTTCTGTCTCCACAGCGTTTCTTCCTGTTGGCGTCTATCTTGCCATTGTTGCATCAATGATTTCTCCTGATCCACTGTGTCTGGACTACTAATGCCCTGAATCCATTCACTGTGTATCTTCTCTAGCTGCTCTTCTATCTTAATTTTCTCTTTGAAAATGTTTCCAAAGACCTTTGTGTTCCATTCTTTGATTCTATGCTTAACATGTTTTAATTTGCCTTGTAGCTTGTACATCTTAGTACCTCTAAGTTCCACTGATTCTTGCCACCATTTTTCTACTAGCTAAATGAAATCCAGATGATCTAACCAAAATTTTTCAAACCTAAATGGTTTGTTTCTGGGCGTACCTAGAATAGTGGCCGTAAGTGAAATGGGCCAGTGATCAGATCCTCCACAGGGGAGAATACTAGAAAACACTGTTACACCTTCCAGTAACAGATTTTCAGAGATTAGAAATCTGTTTAGGCGGGAGGCTATTTGTCTTTCCCCACCCCTCCTGTTGTTCCAGGTGAAAGCCCCACCCCTAGGCTGGATATCTACCATCTTTACTGACATTATGAACTCCACAAAAGCTTCAGAATCCTTGTTTAACTTTCTGATTCCTCCCTTTTTTTCCGACAGCGAGGTTATCATGTTAAAGTCCCCTCCTATGATAATCTTCACCCTGGGATACCTCTACTTCATCTTTACTAGCGAGTTTATTAGTTTGAGCTTCTCGTCTAATTTTTGAGGCCCATAGACATTGATGCATAAATAGATGTCTGAGTTTCCTATAACTTGACATTCTAAGGCTAAATAATATCTGGATGCTTCCGAGGAAAATACTTTGAGGACATGAGGATTCCACCATGTTACTAGACCTCCCTCCCATCCTTGACTATCTATGTTCATTTGTTCGAATCTTTTACCTAATTTGCTGTTAACAATCTAAATGATGTTACTTGTACATTTAGTTTCTTGTACCAAAATTAAATCCGGATTTTCTTGTTGAATTTTCCTTTTTAGCAATCTTTGTTTTGTTTGGCCATTGAGCCCTCTAACATTCCATGAGAAGATTTTCATTTAAAACAATTGCGATTTAAGAACCAAAAGAGAAGGCATCAAGTGCTTTCATCTTACCCGAGTTGATGAGCATGTATCCCATTTCCTGAAGTACTTCATTGTTTGTTCTTCGTCCTCATTTCTTCTTCTGAAAGGAGCTCGAGGTTATTTGAAGTACACTCTTCGATCTCGCTCCTCTTCCTTTTACTACTCCCAGTTTCTTGTTATGCATTTCCATTTCGGCTTTTTGCTTGGCTATGATGATTGCATTGATTTTCCGGATTTCCTCCTTCGAGATGTTCTCCATCCCTTTTTTCCTCCAATCTTCCACCATGTCTGGGAGATTGACTCCTTCTAGCTCAGCAATTTCCTGGAGCTCCATGTCATCACTGCCTATATCGTTGGTGACCATTTCTGAGTCTTCCTCTGCTTCTTCTGTGCCCTCCTAAATGATTTTTGTGCTGTGTGGATTCTCCTCTTCCGCTTCTTTGGTTGCTGTGACTGTCGCTATTTTATGTGCTTCATGGTTCGGGCTCTCCTTATTTTGGTTCTCTATGTCCTTTTCATTTTCCAAAACTTTGAAAGCGTTGCTTGTGTTAGCTTGTGCTTCGTTTGTCTTGTTTGGTCACCTTCTGTGTGCTCTCTGTCTAGCTCTTGGATGAGTGAAGGTATCTTTAAGATTTCCTTCTTGGTTTTCCTTTTGTGTCTCTGTCGCCTTGTTTAATGGGCATTCCCTTATTAAGTGTCCATGTTCATGGCATTTTCTACATCAGAATGGGATTTGCTCATAGTCGATAGCTTGAAAGTAATCCTCATCTCTGTATTCGAGCCATAGACCTTCATGCAGTGCTCCTGAAACGTCCATCTCCACACAGATCCAAGCACACGAAGTGTATCTCTTTTGTAAAGTGGCTTCTGAAGCTTTGATGAATGTTCCTAATTTGTCCCCAATTTGTTTGAGTACAGCTAGGCCCCAATAGTCTATTGAGAGCGCAAAGAGATGGATCCAGACTGGGACCTTCTTGAAAGTCTCCTTCTTTGGTACAAAATTAGGTTTCCAAGGCTTCATGTAGAGGCCCGCTGAGGCGAAGAAGTAGGGGCCTCCATCAAAGACTCTGTACAGATCCTCCAGATTGGAGAATACCACTGTGAAGAAGCCTTTTTCTCCCAGGTGCAAACTGACATCTCCTTTGTGTCTCCAATGCTGTTTAATCCACTAACATAATGCTCTTTCCATTGGCCATAGACCCATAAATATGCAAATCACTGCATGCGTAGCCATATGGTCTCTGTAGGCTTGTATTTCAGGATCCGTTAGGACCACTCTCAAGATTTCTGCTGCTCTGGGTTTGCATGGGCCCTGAGTTGGTTTGTGGGTGAGATTCTCTTGCGTACTGTCCTCTACTTCATTTTCTTCCTCCGTTTCTATGTATTCCGGATGTTCCTGCTCCTCTTCACTGTTATTCTGTTGTCCTGCGTTCGCTTGTTTCTCCTTGTCCTTTCTATGTCCGTTGAATCGGCGGTCGTTCTCTTTCTCCTTCAGTTTATTGGCAGATTGCTCTGCCTTATCACGGTTTTCATTTATGTTCTTACTAGTTTCTTCTACTAGTCTTGACCTATCAAGCCCTGCTATCTGCACCCCCTTCTGGGTTGGTTGTTTATTCATAATGATTTGTTTGTATTTGGGGGTCCCTATGGACCCCTCGTTTACCATTTGGCCAGTCAGGATCTATCCCCTTCTGAACAGTTCTGCAAGCCTGACCCTGTTTTTGTCCAGCTTCAAACCCTAGATCTGGAAACATGTGCTCTCCCTCCAAAAAATCATCTCCACTTCAAGCTCCTTAATCATGTTGATCTTTTTATTAAATTCTTCAAATTAGTGAATATTATTCATGGATACATGAATAATTGTATAAAATAGGACCAGATCTAATCATTCGAAGGTGTGTAAGAGAGGATGAAGTACTAGAAATATTGAAATCTTGTCATGATGAGTCATGTGGAGGACACTTTGCTGATAAAAGAACTGCATACAAAGTCCTTCTCTTAGGATATGATTGGCATTCCATTTTTAAGGATGCCAAAGAATATGTTAAGAGATGTGATAGTTTCCAAAGAATGGGGAAACCTGTTCCATCTAATGAAATGCCTCTACAACCTTAGGTACTTACTGAGCCTTTTGAAAAATGGGCTCTAAATTTTGTTGGTCCAATCAATCCACCATCAAGATAGAAAAGGTACATTCTTGTTTGCATTTATTAAGTTACAAAATGGGTAGAAGCTAAAACACTTCCTTTTGCTACTGAAAATGTTGTAGTTTCAATTATTTTTTCAAGGATATTTTTACTCATTTTGGTGTCCCAAGGGAAATTATAATAGATCAAGGTACTCAATTCACATCCAAGTTGGTACAGAAGATAATGGAGGAATATAAAATCAAACATCAAAAGTCCACTCCATACCATCCACATGAAAATGGACAAGTGGAGTCCACCAATAAAAGTAATTGAAGCAATTATCAACAAAGTTGTGCATCTGCATAGAAGAGATTGGGTAGAAAAGCTTCTAGAAGCTTTATGGACATACCATACCACATGGAAAAACAATACAGGGCATACTCCCTATGAGCTTGTTTATGGTAATAAAGTCCTTTTCCTATTGAGATTCAAGTAAAAACATTCAAGATGATAGTTAAATTTGGTCTTGATCTTTCAAAGGCACAAAAACAAAGAATGGAGAAGCTAAATGAACTTGATGGGATAAGAAAAGATGTTATCAAAAGAACCAACCTAGTTCAACAACAATGATTTAGGTGGCATGACAAATACATCAAAGAAAGAAATTTCAGCCAAGAGATTGGGCATTACTTTTTGACTCAAAATTCAAAGAATTCCAAGGGAAATTTCAAACTCATTGGCTTGGGACCTATGAGATTGAAAATGTTTTTGATAATGGTGTAGTTAGGATCAAAAATATTGATGAAGAAAGGATCACCTTTCTTGTGAATGGTCATCGATTAAGAATCTATCATAAGCCAATGACAAAGGGGGAGTTTATCAAACATTTGCGAGACAACACTAATTTCTAGTTGGTTAAGAAGGATTTTCCTTCTCCTCTAACTTGACTCACAAGCCTCTCTCTCTCTCTCTCTCTCTCTTCTATATAATATATATTATATATATATACATATATATATATATATATATATATATTATATATATAATATATATATTATATATATATATATATCTCTAATTATATATAATATATATATAATAAATTTTGTATAAACATAACAACCAACATTGTTGGCATGTTTATACAAAAAATTCAAGGTGAAGACCAAGTAATTTTAGCATCCTAAATTTTCTTTCCCATTCCTATTTTGTTTTTACCCCTCTTTTTCATTTTAGAATAATTAACTACAAAATTAATGAGATTATGTAACTTTGACAGAATTTGCAACTAATGTTTGACATGAACCACTAGTTGGAGCAATTGAATAAATGATCAAATCCACCCTTGGAAGCACCTGAAGACAATGAAAAAAGGAGAAATCAAATGTTAGAATCATCAATTCGAAAGGTATGCAAATACCTGATTTAATAATAAGGGTCAAAACATTAGTATATGAATTGTATGGAGATATATGTCAGTTCAAAAACCATCATTGCTGAAAGTGAAATAAAAATATCTTACCATATCAAATGAAAAGTCATAAACCACCAATTCATCCCTCTTCATTACACAACACTCATCTCAAACTCCAAATTGATTGTTGAAATTTCCCATACCACATTCATTCATACCTAACAGTCATGTTGACAGTGCTAGACATGCCAACATGTTAGGGGATCTCCCCAGTAAGAAGTCCCCATTAGACCTTATGTTGTTTGGTGTAAGAATCCCGGCAGTGGGTCATACAGTAATGCCTTGACTGTGATTTCTCACAAAGGAAAGTAAGATGTCATTGTTGGTAGCAAAGGTGTGACAGTTGCAGTAAGCCAAGGAAGGTGCATGAGAGGTTCTAACACATGGGGGTGGAGATAAGTAAGTGCGCCTCTTGGAAACGTATGATAGACGAAGTTAAGAGGGGAACACACAAGCAAAGATGCGTCACAACATGGAAGGAAAGCTAGCTAGAATCCAAAGCGAGGGTTAAACCAACAACACATTTCAGAAAGATTCATACATACATACACATAAATAGCTATACATGCATGCATAAGGAAACATATACATATATCATTTAGAGTAAACATATAGCTGAAATACAATACAACATATGCATGAAACATGATGGCTCTTGTTATATTAAGAAGTATAAGTTCCAGTCATACAATACATATGTGTCCAACCACTAGTTACGATAGCGGAATGTTACAACGATAACCACTTGCTCCTCCAAAGATATATACTAGCTCTGTGTAGTGGAGAAGCCAAGGCTTGTTACAATACTGTCCAAGTTCTCTCTAAGATAGTCCTATCGGAAGCTTGGCCAACCAAAAGCCTATACAATAATATATGTGGTACTATTTATAGAAAAGGGTGGGGTGACTCTCGGCATTCCCCTTTGAGACCATTCATCTATCCTCATGACTCTTCAACTACACTATGAATCTTACATTCAACTATCGACACTTGAACTTCCTCTTGACAAGACGTTACATTACAATTCACATGTGAGACAAAATGACTTGAGCAATCCATGCAAGACATCACTAACACTCGGACCGTTGTGGTGAGACCAACTCTTTGGCATGCTTGTGATGGTCAAAGGTGGTGAGCTGATGCTAAGCGTGGTTGTCCATGATGGTCCCCATGTACTCAGTGGTGACATTTTGTTGAAGTGAACTCTTACCTTCGTTCCATCCAGGTGCACTGGTATGGCTCCTCTATCCAACTCATCTGATAGCATGCACATGGTCGTCCTGGTGTGACCGGACCAGAAACATATTGATGCATAGTTTCTATGTTTCTATCCAAGAATGTACTGGTGGTTGTGCGCACCAACTTGTCAAAGTACATGTTCAGCTCTAGTCGGACTTACTTCTTGACTTCACCTCAGTGAGTGTGCCAAATGGGTGGGACCACATATGTGCGCACAATGACATGCATGTTGTTGCATACCTTGCATGTGATCAACAACACTAGGATGGATCTATAACTTGTACGAACGCAATTTCATCAGTCTGTGCATGTTGTGCCCCCTGTTGTACATGTTCTTGTTGCATCTCATTCTTTTGTCTACGTAGCTACTGTTCTTCCTTGATTTTCTACTTGAGCACATGCAACTCCTTCTCTATTCTATTCTCTAGATTTTCACGATCTTCATGTCACATCGTTACCTCATAGCTTGAGTCCCCAAAGTTTCTTTCATCACAAGTGGATTTGCTTGAGCTTGCAACTTTGTTCTGCCTTTGTGTTGTCAACAACCTTCCTCTTGCATTTGTTGTATCTAGTATGCTACCTTCAGCTGTTGTTGATGGTGTTGCTTGTTGTGATGTTGTTGCCATCATATCTTGATGTCCTTATCTATGAACAACATGATGTATTCATGGGTAGGCAAGTTCATAGACACTTGATCGATTGCATCCCCAAGTGTGCTCTGAATATTGTCTTCGACTCTACTCTCTTGAAACCATTGTACCTGTGTTGTTAAGAGGTAGATGAAAACCTGTGATACCTAGAGACATGGAAACACTCATGGAAAGAAAGCTATCGGTTGAAAACCAAAATGAATATGAGAACTGACTTGCAACATACCTATGTGATTGATCATGAAGGTTGCACGATTTTTGCCAGGAGGTCAGGAGACATACTTCCAAAACTACACAAGGTGTAGTCTGGGCTATCAGGAGGCTAACTAACTACTGGAACTATGCAATGCACAGTCTATCCTAGCCTGCTGAGGACTGAAACTGTGCAATGTGCAATTTTATTCAGTAGTGACATGCAACCAGCAAACTTTATTGCGCAGCTTTTAGGGCCAACAAAACATTGCCTCCAAGAATTGCTCAATGCAAGCCTCAAGGTTAGTGCCTAGCTGGGCTTGTGCAATTTCTGGAGGGAAGGCAGAGCCTTCACTTCTGGAAATGCACAGTGCTAGCTAGGCAAGGCACTGTCCATGCCAAGGCAGCCTAGTCCGACTGATGGGCAACTGAAAACATGACAAGTGTGAATGCATGATGAGATGAGTGAAAGCAAGAGGGAATGATCATTCATGCAAACAACAAGTGCAGAATTCAGAAAACAGGAAGGCATGCATGTGTGTGAAGCGAGTTGCCACAACGACGATCCTCCATGTAAAACAGTGGCATGCATTTGACAATAGTGATATGTTAAGAAAATTGAAATGGTGCTAGTACAAGATAGTATGTGTGTAAATGACATCAAGTGCTAACTGAAATAAAGCATAAAACAGTTACACAAAGCGAAACAAAAAAAGCAACAGAAACACAGCACAAGTCATCAACAACAGGCTTACCCCAAGACAGTTGAGATGAATGTGCTGGCTACTCCTAGATGTAATGTGGGATGTCAGAGCTACAAGGTCGATGTGAGGAATGAGCTCTGTAGTGTCTATTTGATGAGTTTTGATAAAATTGACGATGTGATGCGCATGCCACAAATCTAGGAAGAGTGACACTTGGTGGTAGGTTTCTGAAATGATCCTTGCATGCAACTTCCAATTGCTAAACATAGATACCTAAATCAAGGGATGCCTTTGTATGCTGCCTTGGGAGAAGCAGTCCATGCATGAAAATCATTTTTTCTCCGTCTCGGAGGGAACTGTTCAACTCAACTATACATACAACAGTCTGCTCAACTGGGAGGAAAAGATTCGCATTTCTGAGAGGGAGTTGGGCTGGCTGCCTAGAGGGATTGTGAAATTTCTAGGCAGAGCAACTGATACTGCCCAGAATTGTGAAATTTCTGGTTGAGCAGTCCTGTTGGGAGGAATTTCACAATTTTTCCAGTGAACAGTGACAGGCAGATTTGCGCAATTCTGGAGCCCAACAGGCTGCCAGATAGAATTGCGCAATTTTTTGAGGGAAGGTTGGTTCCCCTCCATAATTGTACAATTTCTTGAGGGAGATGCTTAGCTTGCAGTTGGACCAAGTTCGAAGAAAAAACCTATGAGGGGGATGCAACAAGCTCTCACGGACAGGCTATCATTCTACAAGAAAATCACTGAAGCTTGTGTCCTTGACAAGACAAGGAATGCTGATGTGAAAGGTTGGTAGGGTGGCTCCAAAATGAAGCTAAGGAAAATTTTTGGAGGGTGGTTATAGCTGCTAATACACTTGGCAACACACTAGTATAACTCCAGCTCTATGAATGCACCTTGTTCATGAAAAGAAAGTCTAACACCTCCAAAAGTATTGTTCAGTTTTCAATTCATTTTGGTTTCCACACTATCTTGATTGTAAGATGTAGCATCTGCTAAGCTCTTGGTCAGTTGACACACATTCCAAGGAAAGTCAACACATTTGTTTCGATTGGGGTTGAGGGGTATATTGGTGCACAAGCAGTATAGTCGTTAGAGTCATATTTTCATCTCTGGTGTTGCTCCACTGCCAACAAGCCTAGACAATACCTTGGTGGAGTCATGCAGGAACACAAGCATCGCTCCGTCGCCAGCGAGCCTGGTCATTACCCTAGCAGAGTTACTTGCATCACCTATTTGCGCAGGAAACCTTTCTCTTCTTTCACATTATTCATTTTTTATTTTTTATTTTTCATTTTTCATTTTTTCATAACTGTGCATAACACTTATTCATTTCAGAGGTAGAAGAGGGATCCCGACTTATTGAGAGAAAAATAGGTTGTTCCTTCAAATAATTAGTTTATTATATACCTCTGACATGCTTGTTAAGGTTTCCCCCCTCACCTTACTTTACTTGACTGATCTGACAACGGTTAACCGAAAAACAATAGACTATAGAAGGCGACACTAGTTAGCATGTAAACATTATGCTTTAACCAAGTTTCACTTTGAACATTACATATTTTCCATCGACATATCATGGACTAAGAGTAACAAGTTCTTCATATAGATGTAGGATGACAGATAACCAAGTAGTGATAGTTGTACAAGGTCTCTTGTACTTTACCCAGATTGTTTTGAAAGTCATACATGGTTTCATGCAAAACTAACCTACTAACAAAAACAAGCAAAAAAACAACAAAGAAAACTAGAAGTAGAAGTAAAACTGAAAGAAAAGCGAGTAAGAAAACAAGCAAACAGACAAAAAAACATGCAAAGCAAGTAAGCAAATAAGCATGCAAGCAAACAAATTGAAAGAAAACACTACTCCTACTCCTAAGCTAACAGTGCATGGCCCCAATCACGTGAAGTGATATTTCCAATGTAGCCACGGACCCATTTGTTGACCCATGTTGGTGAAGGCTTGGTCCGCGAGCAACCTAGTTGTGTGAACCAGCAATTGTGAAAGATACAATAATGAAAACAGACACACTCTTAGCTTATAAGTGTCCATAGAACAAAAATGAGTGAAAGCGCATGACATGCACTCTATGGACTTACCGTGGTGTTTGTATACACTACATGTAGATGTTGAGTGTATGCATTCCCTTGACCGTGACATGCAAGCAAACATGAGAAAGGTAGACAACTTATGTTGCACAAGTGTGCCTGTTATGTAAGATTCCTCCAATACATGAGTGATGGGATCGTGTAGTTCGAGTGGAGGAAGTGAAATCTGAGTGTTGGATTGTTCTTCACTACATACAGATGAGTGATGAGGAGCCTCAGGTGTTTTAAAAATTTCCTGATCAGGAGTGAAACCAACCTTAGGACAACGAGGGTCTGACATAACCATCAGCTCGAGCTGAAGTGCCTCGATAGTCTATGGGGTTTTGACTCCGTTGACAGATGGATTATCATATACCAATGGCTTAAATGGATTAATAACGATTGAATCAACATCACTATAAGATGATGAGGTAAAGAGATCACGATAGCCAATATCAAAAAACTCAGGATGTTGGGTGGAATCCTCATGATTTGATGAATCACACAAAGGGGTAGATGAGAAGAAAGGATGTTCACCCTATGCGTTTCCAGAAAAAGAAGATGAAAGATCAAGTGGATTTTAAATGAATGATTAGTCCTCTCCATTGTAAGGTGATGGAATGATATCCTTTGTTTCCTACGAATGATCAACAATGGGTGGATCCATGGATGGAGATGCACATGAAAAATTAGGGCTGGAAGGATCATCAAGGATGTCAAGAAAAAACAGAGGAGGTACAGACAAATAGGGATGGTACCCTGTTGCTAGTGGAGGTTCAAGCTCCTCGTCATGCTCTTCATGAATGATAGAGCATGTTGGTTGTGCAACACCAACTTCGTCGATAGATCGATCCTCGTTCAAAACAAGTGTAGACTCAGGAATGGAAGAACACAAGACAATGTCATCAAGAGGATGATTAGAATACAAAGATAGAGGTTGAGGTACAAAATACATTTGATGAGATTTGGGACTCACAACCAAGTCTGCGTGAAAATTGGAAGGAGTGATGTCGGGAGGACATGACGGCTCAACAAATGTGTGTTAATGCTCTCCCAGGTCACTCTACGATAGTGGAGCTATTTGATGAGGGGATGGCAGATAGCCACTTGTGACAACGAGCATGTCCATCTGTGATTATGCAGCTCCATCACCGAAGTATGCTAAGTGGGGTTTGGGCTTGAACTTCTTCATGGGATGGGCCGATTTCTTAAGACATTATTCAAATTTATCCCAAAGATAAGGAAATTTCATCTAGCTTTTCAAAGATTGAAACTGCAAATCATAGAAGCACTGCCAAAAATCCATAGGTGATTCATGCAAAGCCTTCCGTTGTTGTAGCATTTTTTGGTCAAGATGTTCTGGATCAAAATGATAGAAAGTGTCTTCAATGAGATCACATAAGTGCTCAAGTGAGTGAACACTGTTAGTTGGTAGGTTGCATAACCACCAATGTGGAGATTCGCGAAGTGTGTATGCAATAAGCAGGCTCGCCTATTTGTCAGAACATCCTTTGTCCTCATGAAAAAAGGCAAGGAAGTCACGTAAGTACTCATGCCAAACCACTTTTCCTTCACCATCATACGTGTATGTGGACAAGAGATAGAAAAAATCCCTCATGATGGTAGCATATTTGGCATGCGAAAAACATCTTGGAGGGAGGAGAGTGAAAGACTCCACGATAGATATGAAAAGGTCCAAAACAGGTGATGAGGGCTCAGTTTTTCATCTGGCCCTCCTTCTAGTGCCAGAAATGTTGACGGTGGTTGACTCGCCAACAATTCAGGGGATCTCCTTGGTAAGAAATCCCAATTTGACCTCAGATTGTTCGGTTTAGGAGTCCCTGTAGTGGGCCTTACGGTAATTCCTTGACCGCGATTTTGCACAAAGGCAAGTAAGATGTCCCTATTAGTAGCAAGGGTGTGATAGTTACAGTAAGCCAAGGAATGTGCATGAGAGGTTCTAACACACAAGGGTTGATATGAGTGCGCCCCTTAGAAACCTGTGATAGCACAAAGTTAAGAAGGGAACACACGAGCAAATATGCATGACAACATGGAAGGCAAGTTAGCTAGCAATCCAAAGTGATGGTTAAACCAACATCACATTTCAGAAAGATTCATACATATATACACAAAAATAGCTATACATGTGTGCATAAGAAAACGGATACATATATCATTTAGAGTAAATAAATAGCTGAAATACAATACAATATATGCCTGAAACGTGTTGGCTCTTGTTATATTAAGAAGTGTAAATTCCACTGATACAATACATCCATGTCCAATGACTAGTTCCAACAGCGGAACGTTATAGCCACAATCGTCTGTTCCTCCAAAGAGATATACTAGCTCGACGTAGTGGAGAAACCAAGGCTCGTTACACTACTGTCCAAGTTCTCTCTAAGATAGTCCTATCGGAAGCTTAGCTGACCAAAAGCCTATACAATTATTTATGAGGTACTATTTATAGCAAAGGGTGGGGTGACCCTTGACATTCCCCTTTGAGACCATTCATCTATCCTCATGACTCTACAACTACTCTATGACTGTTACATTCAACTATTGACACTTGATCTTCCACTTGACAAGATGTTACATTACAATGCACATGTGCCCATGTGAGACAAAATGGCTTGATCAAGCCATGCAAGACATCATTGGCACTCAGACTGTTGTGGTGAGACCAACTCTTTGGCATGATTGTGATGGTCGAAGGTGGTGAGATGATGCCAAGCTTGGTTGTCCATGATGGTGTTTGTGTTCTTAGTGGTGACATCTTGCTGAAGCAAACTCTTGCCTTCATTGCATTCAGGTGCACCTATATGGCTCCTTTGTCCAACTCATCTGATAGCATGCGCATGGTCATCTTGGTACGACTGGACCAACAATGTGTTGATCCATAGTGTCTACTTTGCTCTCCAAGAATGTGCTGGTGGTCGTGCACATCAACTTGTCGAAGTACATGTTCAGCTCTAGTCCGACTTGCTTCTTGTCTTTGCCTCAGTGAGTGTGCCAAATGGTGGGATTGCATGCATGTGCACAATGACATGCATGTTACTGCATTCCCTTGCATGCAATCAACAACATTGCTCACCTTGTCTTCTCCTCGCTAGCTGCTAGGATGGATCTATAACTTGTACGGGCATAGTTTCATCCATCTATGCATGTTGCACCCCCTATTGTACATGTTCCTACTGCCACTCATTCTCTTGTCTACGTAGCTCATGTTCTTCCTTGAGTTATTGCTTGAGCACATGCAGCTCCTTCTCTGTTCCATTCTCTACCTTCACGCAATATTCATGTTGCGTCATCACCTCATAGCCTTAGTCTCTAAAGTTGTTTTCATCACAAGTGGATCTAGTTGAGCTTGCAACTTTGTTCCACCTCTGTGTTGTCAACAACCTTCCTCTTGCTTTTGTTGTATCTAGTATGTTGCCTTCAGCTGTTGTTGATGGTGTTGCCTGATGTAATGCTGCTTCCATC
Organism: Pinus taeda; assembly: GCA_000404065.3. Taxonomy (NCBI): domain Eukaryota; kingdom Viridiplantae; phylum Streptophyta; class Pinopsida; order Pinales; family Pinaceae; genus Pinus; species Pinus taeda. The sequence continues at coordinate 8,091 of APFE030949913.1, read as the reverse complement.
ATATCTTGATGTCCTTGTCTATGAATAACTTGATGTCTTCATGGGTAGGCAAGTTCATAAACACTTGATCGACTGCATCCCCAAGTGTTCTCTGAATGGTGTCTTTGACTATGCTCTCCTGAAACCATTGTACCTATGTTGTTGAGAGGTAGATGAACAACTGTGATACCTAGAGACATGGGAACACTCATGGCAAGAAATTTGTCAATCAAAAACCAAAACAAACTTGAGAATTGACTTGCAACATACCTATGTGACTGATCATGAAGGTTGTGCGATTTCCGTCGGGAGGTCGGGAGATTGACTGCCAAAACTACGCAAGGTGCAGTCTCAGCTATCAGGAGGTTGATTGACAACTGGAACTACGCAAAGCACAGTCCAGCCTGGCCTGCTGAGGACTGAAACTACACAATGTGCAATTTTAGTCAGCAGTGACATGCAACTAGCAAACTGCATTGCACAGTTTTTGGGGCCAATAGGACACTACCTCCAAGAATTGTGTAATGCAATCCTGGAGGTCAGTGCCTAGCTAGACTTATGCAATTTCTGGAGGGAAGGAAGAACCTTCACTTCTGGAAATGTGTAGTGCTAGCCGGTCAAGGCACAGTCTGGGCCAAGCAAGCCCAGTCTGGCCGATGTGTGACTGAAAACATGAGAAGTGTGAATACATGGTGAGATGAGTTCAAACAAGAGTGAATGATCATTCATGCAAAAAACAAGTGCAGGATTCAAAAAATGGGAAAGAATGCATGTGTGTGAAGCGAGTCGCCGCAACGACGACCGTTCGTATAAAACAGTGTCATGCATGTGACATCAGTGAGATGTTAATAAAAATTGAAATGATGCTAGTACAAGCTAATATGCATGTAAATGACAACAAGCTCTCACCTAAATCAAGAAAACATCACTCACATAAAGCAACACACAAAAAGAGACAGAAACATAATGCAAGTCATGAACAACGGGTTTACCACAAGAAAACTGAGATGAATGTTCCAACGACTCCTATATGCAATGTGGGATGTCAGAGCTACAAGTTCAACGTGAGGAATGAGCTCTACAACGTCTAGTTGATGAGTTTTGAGAAAATTGACGATGTGACACACATGCCACAAATCTAGGAAGAGTGACATGGTGGGAGGTTTCTGAAATGATCCATGCATGAAACCTCCAACTGCTTGATCCAGGGATATTTCACTTATAGATGTATGAAAAGAATCACATGTAAAATTGCAGCTTAACACAGAAATTTAATGTGCACACCAGAAAGAAGAACGAAACACATAAAGACAAAAAAAGAAGACACCAACACTTGATAACAGATTTCATCCAACTCGGACTATGTCTCTGGACCCTGCTCGAACAATGGGGAGGCCTTTATATTAAATGGCATGAAAAGAAGAGAATTACAATCATCAGTTGTATAACAAGAGGATTATACCTCCATTCTTTAAAATGGTTGTGAAATGGAGACCTCAAATGGAGAAGTGGGCAACACCAATGCATTTGTAGCTTTGAGAGGGGCTGAAAACATCTAAAACTTGTCCAAAATAGATAAAATGCGCTATCAGCCACCTGAAAGCTCTCCTGCCTCAAACAACGTGCTGAAAATCCTCCTCGAACTGCATGCAGAGGTAAAATGACTGTTTAAATAGAAACATCTTGGTTGGATTGACCATATTAGTTAGGAGGATTGGTAAAATCATTGGTTAATAGGGAGGAGGTTGGGTTGTTAAACCCCGCCCCTCCCGAAATAATATATCACAGTTTATTTTGAACCAAAATGATACATTAATGGGGTCGGGTCTACATTGGGCAGCCTACCCCTTAAACCTCACTCTAAACAGCATTATCAATATATATATATCAGTTATATCTATATATCTATATATATATATATATATATATATATATATATATAATTATATTATATATATATTATATATATATATATATATATGTCGATGTTTCTGAAATCGGCGATTGGTGTTGATCGGCGCTGATAAAATCTTTGATCTAGGGATCTTTCACTTATAGATGTATGAAAAGAATCACATGTAAAATTGCAGCTTAACACATAAATTTAATGTGCACACCAGAAAGAAGAAGGAAACAAATAAAGGCACAAAAAGAAGACACCAAGACTTGATAACGGAGTTCATCCAACTCGAGCTACGTCTTCAGGCCCTGCTCGAACAATGGGGATGCATTTATATTAAATGGCATGAAAAGAAGAGAATTACAATCATCAGTTGCATAACAAGAGGCTTATACCTCCATTCTTTAAAATGGTTGTGAAATGGAGACTTCAAATGGAGAAGTGGGCAGCACCAATGCATCTGTGGTGTTGAGAGGGGCTAAAAACATCTAAAACTTGTCCAAAACAGACAAAATGCACTATCTGCCACCTGAAAGCTCTCCTACCTTGAACAGTGTGCTAAAAATACTCCTCGAACTGCATGCGGAGGTAAAAATGATTGTTTAAATAGAAACACCTCGGGCAGATTCACAAAGGTAATTATTTAGGAGGATTGGTAAAAATCACTGGTTAATAGGGACGAGGTCAGGCGGTCAAACCCCGCCCCTCTCGAAATAATATATCACAGCTTCTTTTGAACCGAAATGATAAATTAAAGGGGTCAGGTCCGCATTGGGCGGCCCGCCCCTTAAACCCCGCTCTAAATAACATTATCGGTGAACTACTGTCAGCATATATATATATATATTATTATTAATAATTTATCTATATATTATATTATATATATTATATTATATTATATATATTATCAGTGTTCTTGAATCGCGAACTTGCGTTGACACACATATGGCGAGGTATATTTGGGTGGGGCAATACGGTGTGGTCAGGTGCACCACGATGGCCACGCCCCCCATAAGTACAATGTAATTTCTCTCTCTCTTCTCTCTCTCTCTCTCTCTCTCTCTCTCTCTTTATATATATTTATATTTATATATTTATATATATTAGTATGTATGGTTGGTTTGAGAAGGGTTGGCGGGGGTTATGGCTGCCGACCTGAAATAAAATTAAATGTGGATTTTTGTTGTGATTTCGCCGGCGAGAAGTTATGGCCTGTCGACCTTAAAAATACATATGTTGTTTAATATGTGAAGAAGGAGGGTTCGGCAGGAGTTATGGCCTCCGATCCCAAAACCAATATGCTCAATAGCTACAATTAGGCCGATGAGGGTTATGGCTGTCGGCCTAAATAAATATTGATATTTGTTTAATATGTGATCGATGTTTAAAGGGATTATGGATCCAATGAAAGAACACCAATTGTTAATGGCTGATGGGCTGCCATGTGGGTCCCACCTTCTTACTAGGATGCCTGTGGCACACTGTGGGCCCCACTTTTCCCCTGTCATATCAAACTTTTAAGAGCTCTATATTTCACATACAAGCTCGGTTTGATGAACTGTTCACACCTCCACGATCAGGACAGAAAGATCTATGCTTTGGTCCTAGTTTGTGAATAATCTAGAGACTTTGATTTTTGAGCCCTCTTTGTCTTGTGTGTCTCTCTGGAGCCACCTGGATTAATCCTCCCCACTAAAGAGCTTTTGGTCCTCCAAAAGCATGAAAAAAAATCTACAACTCTCTCTATACCTTGCCTGCATTACAAGCGTCCTAAAAATGTCTCGCTTCCATCTCCTTCACCTTTGTTCTTCGAAGCCTTAAGCGATGAGCCGAGACCTGCTACCTGTGCAACCTGTAGTACATGGTTTTGCAAATTACATGCTGGAATGAAATGACCAACTAAAGACTAAAAACATCCTGTACTTGCCACGAGTTTATAAAACATACTCGGTGGTCAAGTTTACATCAAGATGGACGTAACACCCCGGTTATGACAACAAGGCCAACCTATCATTGTTGCTTAAATCCTTATATATCAGCATTTCCGAAATTGGTGATCGGTGCTAGATCACTGCTAAACATAGATCCTTGAATCAAGGGATGCCTTTGCATGCTACCTTGGGAGAAGCAGTCCATGCGTGCAATTCAGTTTTTCTCGGTCTTAGAGGGAACCGATCAACTCAAATTCACATTCAACAGTCTCCTCAACTGGAGGAAAAAATGTGCATTTCTGAGAGGGAGCTGGGCTGGATGCCCAAAGGGATTGTATAATTTCTAGGCAAAGCAGCTGACTGATGCCCAAAATTGCACAATTTCTAGGCAGAGCAGCTGACTGTTGCCCAAAATTGCGCAATTTTTGGGTTGAGCAGTCCTATTGGGAGGAATTGTGTAATTTTTCCAATGAACAATGACAGAAAGATTTGCGCAATTTCTAGAGGGAAGGTTGGTTCCCCTCCATAACTGCACAATTTCTTGAGGGAGCTTCTCACCCTGTAGCTGGACCAAGTTCGGAGAAACAACCTGTCAGGGGATGCAACAAGCTCTCACAGATAGGTTGTCATTCTGCAAGAAAATCACTAAAGCTTGTGTACTTGACAAGACAAGATATGTTGTTATGAAAGGTTGGTAAGGAGGCTCCAAAACGAAGCTAAGGCAAAATTTTGGAGGGTGGTTGTAACTGCTACAATTGGTCACTTACTTGTTTTTCCTCTCACTTTTGTTCATACTCTCACCTAAGACATTATCCTGAAACCCTGACTCATACCCTGTCAAGATGCGAATTCTGAGGTGAAATTTATCAGCCATGGATGTCATAGTGAAAACAAAACCAAATGGAATAAAATTCATGGAAGGATATCCACAGGTGAAGGAAATGTTGCAGAAATCACAATGGCTAGAATTCGTGGAAAATTTTGATGATTTTAACAAGGAAGTAACTAAATAATTTGCCAAAGCTTTTGATGGTGTAGAAGCTAAAATTAGATACATCAAGTTTGCAATGACATAATCTCTTATTGCTGAAGCTACCTGACTATTAAGAATAAGAGAGAGATGGTTTAAGAATAGGGGCATTGAAGGAGAAGAATGAATACTTTCTTGAAAACCCCAGGTATGGATATCACTATTTTTAAGAAGGGAATTACCAGTACAACACTTAGGGGTAAATGAAGGAATTTTTTGCTAATAAATCATAAATTTGTCACCTGTGAAGGAAGATTTGGTTGTATGTTCTTTTATCGCATTCGTTTGATGATGCATTTTCTCAATGGGAATGAAATAAATCTTCCTTATTTTATGTTAAATAGCTTAAGGAAAATTTATGGTAATGTTTAGAAAAGGATACAGTTCATAAAAAACACCATGTATCACCACGGCCTTATAAAAATACTCATTGAATTTCATCTTGAAATAATAGGAGATAATTGGGATCGCTTCCTTGTTAGAAATAATTTTAAGGAGGAGGATCAAGAGCCACCTAGCAGCAGTGAAGAAAAAAGATGAAGGAAGAGAATATCTAAGAATCCTATTAAAAAATTACCTCAACAAAAAAATATAAGAATAGTTAGAAGATGAAACTCCTATTACAGAAATTTTAAGAAGCATTAAAAGGCAATCTGTTAGAAGAAAGAAATTCAGCAAAAAGGAAGAAAGCACATCCAATAAAACAAAGGAAGTTAAAACAGAGAGAAAAGAGCTAAAATTAAAAACCATCTTCCATGAAATGTAACAAGAAGTGCCAAGCTTAATAAAAAATCATCTCAGCAGTGTACAAATGTTGTTAGTTTGGAGAAAGAAGAGAAAATGGAAGTTCCATCATCTACTATCATCTCACCTATTCATAGCCTAGGCCGAAAAAAACCAAAAATAGATCCAATACAATAAAAAATCTATGACTACAGTGAGTCTTTGGAGAAGAGAGTTGTAGAAAAAGGCACCTTGTTCTACAATCCATGAAAAAGAAATCTAGTCTAACAGTCCACAAGAACCTCCACTCATGAAAACTTGGAAACAAGAAGTTTTTGAGTTGGAGACACTGAATAAACATTTGAAGAAGGAACATGAGACATTAAAGATGCAAAATGAGATAGAAAGGACTAAGAATGATTACATTCTTTTACATATGAATTTATGGTATGAAAAGAACAAGAAGTTAAAGAAAAATAATGAATCTCTAAAAAGGAAAGTCATGAGTCCAAAATGCAGGATTTTGATGAAGAAACCCAGAATGAAAGTTGCAAGAAAAAAGGTAAGAAGGACAAACTTGGATGTTCTAGCCCAAGTTTCTAAGAGAGAAGTAATAGAGAATGACTTCTAGTTTTGAATTTTTGCATGAGTACATGCAATGGCCTTGTGGGAATGTAGAGCCTCATGAATGCTTCATTTTGACACTCTCCCTTACCAATTTTTCCTCTCTTTGACCATCATCATCAACTTAAAAGGCATCAAACTACAAGGTTTTCGGCATGGTAAGGTGTTTAATTTTCTTAGATTTCATATTTAATAATGTTCCTTATTATTGAATTAATGTTTGTATTAACTACCAAATTCACGCAATTTTGCAGCTAATCTATGTTTCTGTAGACGATTCCGAGGTTTATCAGAATCTAAGGTGCTAACTAAGAAGAGAAAGATACGAACAGGTGGAGATTGATCCATTTAACTATTTCCTCCTATTCATCTGAATCAGAACATCAAAGGATTTTTCAGTTGTGTGATCAAAGGATAAAATTCAACATGTTGCTGAACATACGAGCGAGAGTCCAAAATCCTTGCACTTCATGATTTACTTTGCCAAATAGAAAATTGTGAGAAAATGATATTTTGATATCTGTTAGAAGCTAAAATTAGAACTATGTTAGCTAGGGTAGGTGTAAAAGCCTCGAACAATTATTGACACAGGATTTTATAAATACCACGCAACAAATATGAAAAAAAAGTTATTTTTTATATGTGACCATATTGTTTTAACTCAGTTTTTACCTGTTAATGAAGAATGAAGTTTTGATTCATAGCTGACTATTCGATTAAAGTTTTGTGACCACATGTTTTTGGAGGGCCCCTGCAAATAGTGAAGCTTCTACATTTTCACATTTTTTCTTTATCATTTGTTGCAGTTATTTACATGTTTTAGAATCATTTTACAATGTTGATTTTGATTAGATAATGATAGCAAGATTTCACTAATCGTTCTTTTCAAGTTGATTTATAATGATGCTAATTATAATGTAATTTCTTTTCATAGATTTCATTATAGTTTCATTCAGAGCATGAGTGATTTCTTTACAATATTTCATTTCAAAGCATGAGTGATTAATAATGAGAAAATGTGTAGTTTTCATTTTAACTAGAATTCAAATTCATTTTGGTTTTTATGCAAATGATTTCTAGAACATTAGATGAATAGTTCGGCTTTTAGAGATTAAATTTGTGTTGCAATAGATGGGTTAAGTTCTCTTAATTTCATTTTGCAAGTTTGAAGATAATTTTTTATTTCATTAGAAAGGAGTGAGCAGGAATGTAATTGAGATTGAATATGTTAATTTTATTTTCTTTAAAAGAGTAAAATAGTAACAAAAAACATCCTTAAAAATAATTTTTCAATAACTAAATCATACACATTAATAATATTAAGGCTTCTAACATATATAGTGCACTTGCACTTCACAAGTTTACCAACTCCAATCGATAATTTATGTAACAATTTAAGACAATTAAATTGACAAACACAGACACATAATCATATCACACAATTAATCAAGCATTCAACCAACTTGAAAACATTCCATGTCAAATTAATTAACTAGACAACATAATAGACAACAAACACTCAAACACCAAGTAGACATCATAATCAAACAGTCAAACACAAAGTATATGGCATAAGCAAGTTCATACCTTAATGTATCTCAGGGGAGGCAATCTTGTCTATACAATCAGCATGACATAACTTCACAAGATATCATCTCAAAGATAAATAAGGTCATGATATCCATAATAGTCACTAGATAACATGTTCATCGCATAAACTCATAAACAATTATTATTTATGCATAGTAAACACATTTGTACATTCAGTTTATATTGGTACAACAAAATGTCACAAATAAGTCGAATCATAACTGAATTTCATAACCCTAACGATCTGCATAGGCCAATTGAACTTAGTATGATACATATAACATCAAGATCTTAATGTAATAACCCTAATCATC
>APFE030949909.1:0-37551 GCA_000404065.3 Pinus taeda | reverse complement strand
ATATATATTGAAATGCCACCTTCTCTAATAAGATCAGAAATTCTATCATCTTCAGATGATAATATAGTCTCCTTTGATTCCATCTCTTTGAAGCTTGCAACTGACATTTTCCCCTTTGTATTTAGTTTTTTTATGTTTTTAGAATCAACGTGTATAAGTATCTAGATAATAGTTAAAATATCTCTGGAAATAGATAATAAAATAAAGTCCATATTGATAAAGTTAATTTCATGTAAATTATGATATGAATTTACACTTGTTTTATTGTGCAGGAGATGTTTTTGCTCTAGTTGCATGTACTAACAACATATAAAATGTCAAGTATTATTTGATGTGGCGCATTGAACGAACGTTGAAGTTATTGGAAGACTATGATGATAACAGTTTTATATAGGAAAGAGGGTCTATTATACTGAAAGGTTATTTTTTCCAAGAAACTCACCAAACTAAGAGTAATGTTTACTTTCAAGACTATCAACCCAATGTCATACACTGTCAATATAGTCAATTGGTGTGTGTAGCATGCATAAAGTTGATAGAAGTTCAATAAAAAAACAATTGAAAGTTAAAAAATGAAGAATGTCAAAATTTGACCATGAACAGATCATTAAAAATGGCATTTCATTAGAATTTTTTTAATTGAATTGTCCAACAATTTCTTCTAATTGGATTGATCTTTGAGAACTTAGAGTTCAAATACATTGCCATCATTTCCTTTTGTACACTCTTAAGTTGTACATTCTTAAGAATGTGATGATGTGAAAGCGATACTCAATGGGTCTTTTATTGAGTTACAAAGTTATATGTATACTTCTTGTTATATAGGCCTATATTGGGGATTATTGCTCCATTAATTTGTGACCTATACTGCATTGTTACTGCTCTATTAATTTGTGATTGTGGTTGGTTAAGCCGAATGTTGTTATTTCTCTATTAATTTGTGATTGTGGTTGGTTGAGTCATTTATTAAAAATCATTTACTAACATTATAGGAATGATTGAATGAAAAATGTACCAACTAAATGCAAATTTACTTTTATTTCTACATATTTCACGAACTTAAATTATATGTAAAGCCTTTAAAAGAATCAAACCATGCACATTCATAATGCAAATTGTTATCATTGTTTTAGACATCTACATTGAATTATACTTGATTCATTCAAATGCAAAATGCAGACCACATTTTGTAATTTTCAATTTTAATAGATTCATTTTAAATAACTCAATACAAAACAACTTTAAACAAAATCTAAGAATCATATACTAACATTTTAAGAATGATTGAATGAAAAATGTACCAACTAAATGCAAATATGTAGAACATTTAAAAGCATCAAGCCATGCATGCATCATGCAAATTGTGGTCCATGTTTTATAATGCAATTTTATCTAACTTATGTAAATGTGCATTCAAACAACTTTATATTAAAAATTAACTGTCAACCAACATCCATAGTAGCCTTTCTATACATGAATGAAAAATGTATATGTAATATATTTTATAATGAAATTTTAAGTTATCATTGTTTTAAACATCTACATCGAATTATACTTGATTCATTGAAATGCAAAATGCAGACCACATTTTGTAATTTGCAATTTTAATAGATTCAATTTAAATAAGTCAAGACATAACAAATTAACCAATATAGGTATAGGAATGGTTGAATGCAAAATGTATCAACGAAATGCAAATTTACTTTCAATGCACCACATATTGATGAACTTAAATATGGAAAACCAAGTTTTAAGCATCAAACCATACATCATGCAAATTGTACCATGCAAAATGTATATAAACTCCAAAATTAACATGTATTAAATCATAATAAAGAGTTCAACATTTAAAATATGTTCAAAATTTTAAAATATATAATAAAAAGTTTTCAAATAATAAGATGCATCAATTCATAATAAATAGTTTTACTTTAAATATCCCCAAAATTTATATCATGATAAAAGTAAATGTAACATTAACAAACTGTAAAAAAAAAAAGTTGCATCAATTTAGACAATCTCACTCAAATATATGATCTATCAACCTCTTTGTGCTCTCCTCTAAATCATGGGTGCCCTGTACAACATGTATAATTGCATATATACATAAGATTATGTATTTGAAAATTAATTTTAATGTTTTCAAATTAAATGAGAATGTAAGATCATCAAGACAAAATTATAAAAGTTTTCAAATTTCATGCAATACCTCACGATGTTCGCCCTCCATTGTGCCCTTTTGATGTTCATCTTGCATTGTGCCCTCCTGGATGCCCTGTAGGATACATGTACATGTATGTATTAGAAATTTTAATTTTCATGTATGAAAATGCATTAACTGTTAATAGTAAAAACAAATCGTAACACGACTTTTTCAAATTGTTTAGATGATCTTATCCCCATTGTCAACTCCATCCCCTAAGTCCTTAGACAATGGAAATTATCTCTCGAGACCTAAAATTCCAAAATTTTAAAATTATAAGATAAATCTATAAATCATTTTTTAATGAAACTTGCACTTCAATTTATAACAAAACATAAGTGAAATATTCAATACTTGGAACATCTCCTAATTAGGAGGAAGAGGTGGTGCTATGTCCAAAAGATCGTTCGGAAATCAAATCTGTTTAATATTTTATATTATAATATAAATAATATTTCTTTTAAAAATATTTCAGGTCACAATATACCAATATAATAAAAGTAGAATAATAATTGTATCAACATGAACTCTTAAAAAAAACTAACATCTCTCAAAAATTTTCATTAGAACTTGAACTTGGAACCGTGACATTATCAACAAACAAGTTAACTATAAATGGTGAACATATGATTCATTTTTGTTAGATTATATCTAAAAAAAATAACAAAATGTATGTGAATCGACATTAACATGTATACATTACAAATTGTATTAAAATATCAACCCTAACCATTGACACATACCAATCCCACACCCTTTTCTTCATGAATAATTAGGTCTTGCCAACCATTATGACAAGCCTTTGCATATAATTTAAGCTCTTTAGTATTCATATTATCTATCTCCTCATCTGTTTTATATACAAAATTAGTACATGCTTTTTGCCGATTTAGATCGATATCAATTTCGGTCAATGCACTCTGTATGTTGTCTATAATGACATCCCTTCCTTCTCGACTAATTTGAGAAGTGACATCCATCTCTGACTACAAATTTACCAAAGACGAGGTTGGCATACCAAAGGTGGCTAAGGGGGAGGATTGTGCCCTTACGATTATATAACCAACCTTTCCCAGTATCATAATATTAAGATGGAAGGTCATTATAATTGAGTTTCATAGCCAAAACAAATTCTGCATAAAATAATTTTGCAAAATAAACTAGAACCTCATCATTCCATGGTAGCTTTCCATACACTGTAAGGAACCTATCATACAAATGGAAAGCTATATGAGGGTGCTTGAAATATTTCACCTTGAGCATATTTCTTTTCAGCCCTTCTTTGAAATTAAACATAGATTTTTCATCTTCTTTTGTAAACCTTTTATTAACCTTGCCCCATTTATCGGGACCATCACTGCTTCCTTTCTATTCCTCATCATACTTATAGATGAATCTGTGGTTGTCCCAAGATTCTCATAAACATCAAGAAACAAACTTAAAGAGTGCGTAACTATTTCTAACCTTTCTCTACTCTCTACAGGGAGCTCCAAACTACCAAGATCTTCCCTCGATTTAGAATAATGAGTTTTTCACTTTTGTAATGTACATTTTTGGAGGTTTGTCTCCCAAGGAAGATCATTCAGAAAATTAGATAGATAAAAAGTAGTTGGTGTCTGACCTTCTTCTTGAACCGTCCAGCTTCGCTTATGTCTACTTGGACCAACATTTTCACCCTCTGGATCAATATATAAATTACATAAATATAAAAATATGTTAACAAATGTATTCATATATGTATGCAATATAGACATGTATAATTTACCTAAATGATGTTGACCACTCGGAGAATGTTGACTACCTGGAGATTCATGACCACCTGGAAAATTTTGACCACCCTAAGATTCATGACCACTTGGAGAATGTTGACCATCGTCACTCGATGACATTGTGAGTGAAGCATCTAAAAAAATAGAAAATAAATTTTCAATATTTATGTGTACATACATATGATTCTACTTATTTATCATTTAAGTAAATGCACACACACACACACACACACACACAAATATATAGCATGATGTGAACGATTAAACTCCCCCGATTCATTTGATATTCTCTTTGATCCACGACCTCGACCTCCCACTGTAGTAGATGCATGAGACTCTATTGATGTTCACCTCAAAGAATCATGTGGAAAATGCTCATCCATAATATAACATTACAAATATAAGGTCTATATATTTATTAAATATCATAATTATACATATAACAATATAGTATATATATAAATATATTGGGATGATATTTAATAAAAATTACCTCATGGATTTAACAAATTAAAAAAAAATTATGTAAAAAAAAAAATACAGATAAAATTGAGATGACCCTTGAAGTTACTTCATGCATTTATTGATTTAAACCTTGAAATTACATCATGTATTTTAAGATCTTAAAATTTTTATTTAAAAATTGAAAGAAATCAAAAAATTAATGTAACAATATGAAGCTCTTCATTTAAAATATACTCAAGACTAAAAACAAAAATATTGAAGCATGCACATTTTGAAAAATAAATACAAAATTTTCTAAAACATCTCAAGTTCATCAAGTCGTGCTAACATTGTGGGGGCACACTTTGTATAGAATTGAAAAAAACACATGGTCATTAAAAATGACACATTGATAACTAAAAAATACACACATACCAAAGATATCTTATAATGTACATCAATAAATATTGATAGAGAACTTCTTAGCAGTTATCCATCTTTCACACAAAAATATTGAAATGGCATTTCCCCATACAATAGATCAGTAAAAATCCTAATAACATTTGCAGAATGTCTTATGCTAAATGATTGAAATTGGCTAACAATTTCTTTTGCTTCTCCATGCAATTTTTTTAACCTATCATTTTTAACTTGGTACATGCTTTTCATCTAGTTGTACACAAATTCAAAATTAGTAAAGACTACAATTCCATTGGATCTATACTCCCTAGATTTTCCTGAGCCTTCTATCAATGCAATATAATATGCTTCCTCATTTGTTGTTCTTCCAGGTATATTCCTTTTCCTTTGGAGGAATCTATTCATCACAATATTGCATAACACATTAGTAATGATTGCTTGCCCTGGATTGGGATAACAAGAAACTTTTATGCATGATGCCCATTTTCAACCGTGTTTAATGGGTTTTATGATCTTTGTAAAAAAAAAAAAAATCAATAAAATGAATTTAATATATTTATACAGGTATTGTTAAGTTGTGCAAAAGATTACTATTTAGACAAATTTGTCGGAAGGCTAAGTAGCAAGAAAGGTTGTTTCTACTTGGTTGGATGGTTGGAGAATTGCAATAAGAAAACAACTAGAGATCTCTAATTCAACTCAACTACAAATATCTAATCCATTCAACTTAGCTTCAACTCAACTAAAGGTTAAAAGTATTTACTAATTTATTTTTATGTTCTTTCCACATATACAAATCTTCTAATTCAACTTAGCTTCAAGTCACCCAAGTTTGAAAGTATTTCTTAATTTATTTTTATTTTCATTCTTGGAAATTTAACTCTTATCCTGCCTTGTTATAAAATTTGTTTATTAAAGCTATAATACATGTTTATTTATATGTCATACATGGGTCTATTTGTATCTTTCTTTAAAAACTATAGTTAACAAAGGAAAAAAAAAAAAGATGAAAAATGGTATATCGGTTTTATTCTAGTAAATTTAACTCTTATATTACCTTTTTATAAAATTTTCTTACCAAGACTATAATACATATTTATTTATATGGCCTAAATGGGTCTATTTATATATGTTTCTTTCAAAATATAGTTAAGAAAGAGGGAAAAAAATTAAAATGAAAAATGATAGACCCAGTTTTATTCTAGTAAATTTAATATCTATGTTTCCTTCTTAAAATTAAAACACAAATATTAAAATTAAAACACCAAAAATAGATGGAAAAACAATGCCAACACTCTAATTAGCATCAATATCATGCACCCAACAAAATATAAATGAAAAAGATGTATCTCAAAATAAACTACTACTTGAAAAGAGCAAGTATAAGAACCTTCAATTAAGTGTATTCTGCCTCATCTTAGGAAGATAATAAGACCCATGTTCCAAGCAAATAGGGAAGCAAAGTGAATTACACCTAATGAAAAAGGAAACATAAATGAGCATATAACAATAGAAGCAAGGAAAGTATGTTACCGAGAAGCATCAAGTTTGTTCTATGAGATAAATCAAGGTAGAACAAGTCAACCCAATAACATTAAAATTAAAACACCAAAAATAGATGACAAAACAATGCCAACACTCTAATTAGCAACCCAATAACATTAAAATTAAAACACCAAAAATGGATTACAAAACAATGCCAACACTTTAATTAGCTTCAATCTCATGCACCCAACAAAATAGAAAAGAAAGATATGTATCTCAAAAAGAAACTACTACTTGAAAAGAGAAAGTACAAGAACCTTCAATTAAATGTATTCTGCTTCATCTTAGGAAGCTAATAAGACTCATGTTCCAAGCAAATAGGGAAGAATATTGAAATACACATAATGAAAAAGGAAACATAAATGAACATATAACAGCAGAAGTAAGAAAAATATGTTACGAAGAAGCATCAAAGTTGTTCTGCGAGATAAATCAAAGTACAACAAGTCAACCCAATAACATTAAAATTAAACACCAAAAATAGATGACAAATCAATGTCAACACTCTAATTAGCAACCCAATAACATTAAAATTAAAACACCAAAAATAGATGACAAAGCAATGCCAACACTCGAATTAGATTTAATCTCATGCACCCAACAAAATAGAAATGAAAAAGATGTATCTCAAAAAGAAACTACTTGAAAAGAGCAAGTATAAGAACATTCAATTAAGTGTATTATGCCTCATCTCATGAAGCTAACAAAACCCATGTTCCGAGCAAATAGGGAAGCAAAGTGAATTACACATAATAAAAAGGAAACATAAATGGACATATAACAATTGAAGCAAGAAAAGTATGTTACCAAGAAGCATCAAGGTTGTTTTACAAGATAAATCATGGTAGACCAAGTCAACCTAATAACATTAAAAGTAAATCACCAAAAATGGATAACAAAGCAATGCCAACACTCTAATTAGCTTTAATCTCATGCACCCAAAAAAATAGATATGAAAAAAATGTATCTCAAAAAGAAACTACTACTTGAAAAGAGCAAGTACAAGAACATTCAATTGAGTGTATTCAGCCTCATTGTAGGAAGCTAATAGACCCATGTTCCAAGAAAATAGGAAAGAAAAGTGAATTACACATAATGAAAAAGGAAACATAAATGAGCATATAACAACATAAACAAGGAAAGTATGTTACCAAGAAGCATCAAGGTTGCTCTACGAGATAAATCAAGGTAGAACAAGTCAACCCCATAACATTAAAATTAAAACACAAAAAATAGATAACAAAGTAATGTCAACACTCTAATTAGCAACCCAATAACATTAAAATTAAAATACCAAAAATAGATGACAAAGCAATGCCAACACTCTAATTAGCTTTAATATCTTGCACTCAACAAAATAGAAATAAAAAAGATGTATCTCAAAAGGAAACTACTACTTGAAAAGAGAAAGTACAAGAACATTCAATTAAGTGTATTATGCTTCATCTTAGGAAGCTAATAAGGCCCATGTTCCAAGCAAATAGGGAAGCAAATTAAATTACACATAATGAAAAAGGAAACATAAATGAA
The DNA here is from genome assembly GCA_000404065.3 of Pinus taeda. Classification (NCBI taxonomy): domain Eukaryota; kingdom Viridiplantae; phylum Streptophyta; class Pinopsida; order Pinales; family Pinaceae; genus Pinus; species Pinus taeda. Next base: position 29,640 of record APFE030949909.1, on the reverse strand, counting down.
CATATAACAACATAGGCAAAGAAAGTATGTTACCAAGAAGCATCAAGGTTGTTCTACGAGATAAATCAAGGTAGAACAAGTCAACCCAATAAAATTCAAATTAAAACACCAAAAATAGATGACAAAGCAATGAAAACACTCTAATTAGCAACCCAATAACATTAAAATTAAAACTCAAAAAAATAGATGACAAAGCAATGCCAACACTCTAATTAGCTTCAATATCATGCACCCAACAAAATAGAAATGAAAAAAAAATGTATCTCAAAAAGAAACTACTACCTGAAAAGAGAAAGTACAAGAACCTTCAATATAGTGTATTTTGCCTCATCTTAAAAAGATAATAAGACCCATATTCCAATAAAGTAGGGAAGCATAGTGAAATACACATAATAAGAAAGGAAACATAAATGAACATATAACAAAAGAAGCAAGGAAAGTACGTTACTAAGAAACATAAAAGTTGTTCTACGAGATAAATCAAGGTAGAATAAGTCAACCCAATAACATTAAAACTAAAACACAAAAAATAGATGACAAAGCAATGCCAACACTCTAATTAGCAACCCAATAACATTAAAATTAAAACACCAAAAATAGATTATAAAGTAATGCCAACACTATAATTAGATTTAATCTCATGCACCCAACAAAATAGAAATGAAAAAAAATGTATCTCAAAAATAAATTACTACTTGAAAAGAGTGAGTACAAGAGCCCTCAATTAAGTGTATTATGCCTCATGTTAGGTAGCTAATAAGACCCATGTTCCAATCAAATAGAGAATCAAAGTGAAATACACATAATGAAAAATGAAACATAAATGAACATATAACAACATAAGTAAGGAAAGTATGTTGCCAAAAAACATCAAGGTTGTTCTACGAAATAAATCAAGGTAGAACAAGTCAACCCAATAACATTAAAATTAAAACACCAAAAATAAATGACAAAGCAATTCCAACACTCTAATTAGAAACCTAATAATATTAAAATTAAAACACCAAAAGTATATGACAAAGCAATGCCAACACTCTAATTAGCTTCAATCTCATGCACCCAACAAAATAAAAATGAAAAAGATGTATCTCAAGAAGAAACCGCTACCTAAAAAGAGCAAGTACAAGAACCTTCAATTATTTTTATTATTCTTCATCTTAGGAAGTTAATAAGAACCATGTTCCAAGCAAATAGGGAATCAAAGTGAATTACACATAATGAAAAAGCAAACATAAATGAACATATAAAAAGAGAAGCAGGGAAAATATGATACCAAGAAGCTTCAAGTTTGTTCAATGGCCATGATATCATCATCTTTTTCATTGGCGTCCTCTTCATTGATCAAATTTTTCATTTTGTCGATTAAAATGTTATGTGCTGAAAAGATGGGGATATGATATTGGCATTAATTATAGGTGCATCATTTCTATTTCTTTGGCACTGCATCATAAGCCCATATTCTCAAGATAGAACATTTTGATCAAGTAGAGGCCCCTGATAATCATAGGGCTTCTCTTTGAAGCATTTTCGTGCATTTGGAACATAGTTCTATGAGATAAATCAAGGTAGAACAAGTAAACCCAATAACATTAAAATTAAAACACTAAAAATAGATGACAAAGCAATGTCAACAATCTAATTAGCAACCCAATAACATTAAAATTAAAACAAAAAAATTAGATGGAAAAGCAATGCCAACAATCTAATTAGCTTCAATCTCATGCACCCAACAAAATAAAAATGAAAAAGATGTATCTCAAAAAGAAAATATTACTTTAAAAGAACAAGTATAAGAACCTTCAATTAAGTGTATTTTGTCTCATCTTAGGAAGCTAATAAGACTAATTTTCCAAGCAAATAGGAAAGCTTGAAATGAATTACACATAATGAAAAATCAAACATAGATGAACATATAACAACAAAAACAAGGAAAGTATGTTATGAAGAAGCATCAAGGTTGTTCTACGAGACAAATCAAGGTAAAACAAGTCAACCCAATAACATTAAAATTAAAACACCAAAAATAGATGCCAAAGCAATGCCAACACTCTAATGAGCTTCAATTTCATGCACCCAACAAAAAAAAAATGAAAAATATGTATCTCAAATGATATTAAACTTGAATTTTGGAGAAGATAATTTGAGAAGTTTGGAGACAAAAGATATTGTCTGTACAAAGCAGTCCAAACAAAAAATTTACACTTCATCTTACAGGTAGAATTATAAAATGGTCAACTGTTATCATTTGGAGGTTAAAGGAAAAATAAGGGTGACAACAATTGAATTTGTTTATTCCCAAAAAAAAACTTAAATTGGTTGAATCTTCGCAAAATTATCGACATGAAACGTCTTTAAAACTTTGCACTGGACTTTTCCCAACCAAACTTCACTTTGATTTATTTAGCCCAATGATGTCCCTATTCATAATCCTTTCACTCACATTTATGATCGATTTAACTCAATAATTTCATCGTTCATAAGTTAGGTGGGTTGAGTTCATTGTTCACCGTGTTTTCCCCCCAAGTTTGCTTGAGTTCACTGTTCACTTTCTTTCTTTCCCAAGTTGGGTTGAGTTCATTGTTTTTTACCCATATTAGTTAGGTTAGGTTTAAAGAGTCAGTTTTAATGGAGGAATAATTTACTCACAGAAAATCCTATGTGTAAAGCTTAGCTTGAACTATTTCAAACTTTACAAAAAGTTTGAAATAGTTCAATTCCCTAAAAGTAAATTCTATTTTCAACCTCTCCAATAAAATGTAAGATAAAAATGATGCACTTTAGCAGATTTATAAATAATGTTGTATACATTCAGATGCGAAGATATATGGTTGATTCTAATATCAGATTTTATATTATATATTTCAACATATATAACGTCCATAAATCTGTGGTCAATGTCAGTTTTCCTTCATTTTTTATTGAATATTATCATATTATGAGTTCAAAGTAAATTCATGAATCATATATATGTTAGAAAATATATGGCTCGATTTTTCATGCCACAAGATATAGGTCCACAAAGAAGATATATGACTTATTCTGATATCAGATTTCATATTATATATTTCAACATATCTAACGTCCATAAATCTATGGTCAATGTCAATTTTCCTTCATTTTTTATTGAATATTATCAGAATATGACTTGACAGTAAATTCATGAATCATATATATATTATAAAATATATGGCTCGATTTTAAATCAGATTTCATGCCACAAGATATAGGCCCACAAAGATCTTCATTATTACTTCAATCAAATTGTAGAGATAACGTTTTTGTGCTCATAATTGATGCCTTAAAAAAATGACTCTCAAATGTGCTAAAACTGAAAAAATGAATCCCAAATTAGCCAAAACAAATCTTGCTCTAATGATTGTAGAGCTAGGATTGTTTTGAATTTTGGATCAAGTTTAACACTAATAGATCTCAGTCCCTTTGATAGGGATGGAATTCATGTAGCTTCACTAACCTATAACAGAGATAAATGTATATCCTAGTGAAATCCTCAATAGATCATAACCCAAACAGAGAACGCATTTCAAGCAAGGAACCTACCCATCCTAGATGCTCTTCATCACAAAGTGAATAGCTCATGATCTCCTTTGCAAGGTCATTGTGTATATATAGAAAGAAAAAAAAACATCTCCCAACCTAAAATCGTTACGGCAACAAATATTTGTCTATTGATGTAAAATATGTGACCTCACGTCATTTAAAACTTGCTCCTAAAAATTTTGGTTCAGTGAATTTCAGGGAAAATAAAGTTTTCTCAACAAATGGCTTTCCTAAACACCCAATTACCTCCAGAAAATTGGGCCAAATAAATTAATGGTTTGAATAAAAGATGCATGGATCCAAATTCTTGAGTTTCCACGTAGTTTCAAGTAGCAGACATAACGAATGTCAATGGTGAACAATGTAGCACTAGGGACAATGAAACAATAGTTGCAGAGTCAGTGTAGATAGAGGGAGGAAATATCGTGTTTGTAATGCCACCAAACATTATTTTCAAGGCAAACATGTTGTGAAGGGAAGCAAAAGTGACATGGAACAAATTGATAATGTAGAGGATTGAACTATAAGTTTGCAAGTATTTTCTAGTATAAAGTTAATCTAGCACTTTAGAAAATACTACACGATTTGGTACAATCAATAGAAAATAACAGAGAACTAGAAAATAAGGTACATTCTTACAATTACATTATTTGACATGTGGATGACATTAGATTGTTGGATCAACCAATAAATATATGGCAGAGATTAGTAGCTAAGATTTTGTCATTATAAAAAGCCTCGAAAAGGATTTTGAAATGAAAAAAAAAACTTAAAATAGATTAATTCTTATTTTGAGCAAAACCGCAAACAATTTATTACAAGTGCGTTTTTCTAAATTGTTGGGTGTGTGTTATATTCTTTCCACGACTAGCCCCATGTACGAGGGGATCCCCCCCTGTTTGTTTTGTCGGGTGTAGCGCCCTGGGGAAAAAAAATTTGGACCCTATATTAGGTGGGAAAACCTACCTATGGTTTTTTCACATGGTTTTGGGCATGATAGTTTTTTTTCCATGGTATTTTTGTAGGTCCGGTCAAGGGAGCTATGGTTATGTTCTAATACAGGGTTAATGGGTTGAGTTTTATGGATGCTTCAGCATGTATATATATGTATTGTAACATTGAAAGAAATATAATGAAAAATCAATCTGGTAGTCCTAGTTTTTGGATCCAGGGGAAGATCTCTATGTATATCTATTTTATGTTTTTATGATCTTGCCATTGTTTATTTTCTGTTTTTAGAATTTGTATGTAGGCAATTTCTATATGGAGTTAAAACCTACATAAACTGTAACTGGTAGGCTTATATTATAAAATCCAAATCAATGCAAAGTGGGAAATGTGACAACAATGATTCCCCTTGTTGAGAAGAATGAGGGTACTCCATGTGACAGCAATGATTTGGGGGAATTTAAGCTAAAGGTAAGCACATTTTCTTATGAAGTAGTTACAAAGTCTCCTGTCAAATATCTCGTTCGAGATCGATTTTATCCAATTCCAAGAGCAGAGACAACATAAGAAGCAAAGGAAGCATAGTTCTATTGTACTAGCGGGAGAAGCGGTCGAGGCCATGGCATCGGCATTTTAGAAACTATATAGACTCTCTATAAAATTCGTCAAAGGTTTCTCTAAGTCTATCCAAAAATGCCTTGTAAGGTTTAAGCTTATCTTCTTTAGTTTGATAAGTCCCTTCGACTTGGTTAACTATAAGTTGAATGAGCATTCCCCCGTAAGACCTGGGATGGACGAGCTAGGGGAAGAGAACCTTAACAAAAATGATAATAGTGGTGAATTTCATGCTAGTAACCTATCAGGTGACAAAATCCATTACCAAGATGATTGTGAGAATATCACTTGTAACCATATGCTACAGCATATCCCATGGGGTAAGAAAAGATAGCATACAAGGGAGAAGGAAAAGTAAAAGGAGGGAGAGAGATATTCGAATGTAATCAATTGGCCTTGCGTAGTAGATTCTGAGAGTTGGTATAGATAGACACCGGGGTTCGCCACCATTATGTTTTTAAATGATAAAATAAGAAATGAATACATTGGAAGAAAAAACATCAATATTGGTGTGAGAAAGAAATTGCAGGAACCTTATGCACAATCTAGACAGGAAATTATCATTGCAATATCACCATGGGGCCAAAGATATTTTAGAGCATAGTCACCAAAATGGTATCTGTTTAATTCTTCATAGAGGAGGGATATGCATTTAATTATTTGTATAATTGTTCACCCGAATAAATTTAGGAAATTCGGCCAAAATAAATAAATAAATAATATATATAAATGTGTGTGTGTCTGCGTGTGTGTGTGTGTGTGTGTGTGTCCAAAAAATTGAGATTGTGAATTTTTAGGGGGCGTTTCTTCACAAAAGTGTAACCTAGCTTCACATTTTCACCATTAAGCAGTTGAAAATCGCTGTCAAAACAAGGGATTGAGGCTTGGATACTTGTAGATGCTTGTATTTAAAAAAAAAAAAAAATTACAGATAATCGAGTCCAAATCGGTAAATATAAATCTGAGTGCCAGTTACTCATTACATACATGGAACCTCTTCAAGATGTGTTCCAACTAAGATCTCTAAAGGAGGTAAGGGTGACCAGAGTTGTAGTAGGTTATTCCAATAGAATAACAACCTGAACAGAAAAGGGTGCTAGAACCAAAAGATGTATACTTTTAATGATTGTAAAACTATGCATTTTATGGGTTTGTGTATAAACCTATAGAAAGCCTTATTGTGCCCTGAAAAGTAATAGTGATAACAATATTAGCATAACATATCAAAATTCCTTCCTAGTGTTAATTACATAATTAAAATAATCCAAGTTGGAAACCTATATAATTGTAAGGCTTATTTAACGCCCATGCACCACTTTATGTGAAATCCACGAGGATTTGTTGCCCTATGAAGGAAAGAAACATTGTTGTTGTTGCTTTTATATAATCTGGGTAAGAAAAACAATTTGTTGTAGGGGTACAAAGTTACCCCTACTAAGAGCCAATCTCATGAAAAGAATATGGACAATCAATAGTGCCCTAAGGAAACAAGGTTAACTAGAAGGAAAACACTTTAAGTTATCACAGTTGCATCAACATAATTCTAGAATCAAGAGAGCAAAAGCTCCATAAAAAAATAAAAATAAAAATAAAAAATTGTACCTAAGGGAGGTGGTCCCTTGGGGATTTCCAAGCCTGTGTATGTGAGTGATGGTCATGTGTGAATAATTTTACTATAATGTAACCTACAACTACGAGCTTCTTTGTGATATATGTACATCATTGTTTAAATTTGATATTGTATGTAATTAATTAGGCACGGTTAAAATACCTTTATTGTATGTTCTATAATTCAATATATTTTACCAAATTTTTAGTTGGGCCCTTCTAACCATTTCATACTATTGTTAATATTTTGTCAGTATTTAATTATTGTTCAATGTGGACTATGTAGATAAGTTTCCAACAAATATAGTAAATGACAAGTAACGCTCATAATAGTGCATGCATGTGGCTCTTAAGAAATTTTAACAAACAATGAGAAAATGGTAGAGTGTGGATAATAATAAATAAATAAAAATTGTTGTTCGTAATTTAAATGACGGGCTTATGTCAAAGTTATGTTGGGTAGGACAGTGGACACGAAAAGGTTGGAAAATTGAACTTACCTTATAAAATTATATATATGCATGTATAACTATTAGTGATTTCATTTTTATAATTTCATAAGAACCAAAAAGGTATTGTAAAACTGGTTAGGCAAACATTGGGGCCCTGAGGTAAATAATGGTAGATGCAAAGTATGTAAGTTAACTACGAATCATAATAATTCTTGTGTGCATGTTCAGGAGCCTAGTGAAAAGTACTAGTGTGTCACATTGACTAAGAAGAATTGGGACCCTATAATAGCCTTGATGAAAATTTCATGTAATAAAAGTTAATAAAGGCAAAATAAGACCACAATTAAGGGACACTTATTCCAAGTTGAATGTTTGGAAAAGATATCCTAGTGGGCATCACTAGACGTGTGTTTTGGCTAAGGAAAATTGGCAAAGGCTAAGGAAAAGACATTAAAAGGCAAAAAAGGCATTTTGGCACATTTATTAATGAAAATAAAGGAAAATAGGAGAAAAGTAAGGTGAAAGGTCACAGGTTGCATGTAAGGAGGAAATTGAAGGAAAATAATGGAAAATGAGGAAAATAGAGGCCTCATTCATAAAAAGGATTATGAGGATCATTGGGCAAGCTTTTGCTGACCTTTTTTCAGTTAAAGTTTGGAGCTATCTCATTATTTTCTCTCTCTCTTACTCTTCACAACTTAGAGTTTTCTTGGAGCACTCTAGCTTTGGATCAAGGAAGGAAAAGCAAGGAAAGGAAAGAAAGGATCAAGGAAGGAAAGCAGGTTCAAGCATCTTCAGCAAGAATACTTGCAAGTAACCTTTTTCATGTCTAATTTCCTAGATGGTTTGAACATGCATGGCTTTGCATGTTGGTGTATGCTTCTCTTGTTGTTGGTGGCATGGTTTTGTCGGGTTATGACAATGGTTTTCAGCCTAGCCTTGCTTTTTTCGAGATGTCATGGTGGTGGGATGTTTATCTCGTTTTTGAGATTTTGTTTTTCGGATGGATTTCATAATATGGGGTGGAGGTGGTCTCAAGGTTCATTCCCAAAGGCCTAGGAATCCTTTGATTAGTATTGGTGGGATACATGGTAAAGCATGAGGGATAAGTCTCATTTTAGGGCCTAGTGATCCGGGTATGGATTATGGTAAAGCCTAAGAGACTAGTCTTGGATTAGGGCCTAGTGATTCGAGATTGGATTGTGGTAAAGCCTGAGAGACAAGGAGACAGAAAATTCCTCAAGGATAGTGATGGATTCCATATGGCATTCCAAGTTCATTTTGGTTGTTATCGGAGCATTGGTTTTGGTGTGATCACAGTTTGGTGAGGGAGGTGGTTTAACCTCTGGATTCCCTTGGTTTTTCTTGGATTTGGTTGTTCTATGAGATCCCACATTCATGCTTAGAATATGGCACGGGGGTGACTAGCTGAAAGAGAGATTTGGTTCAGCCATGTCTATGGTCGAGTGGTACGTGGAAGTCTCGAGACTCATCGGATTTTCTTATGATTAATAAATGCTAAGTTCTCTTACTTTTCCACTAGTTTATATGTGGATTTAATGGTTGTCATATCTCTGATATATATATGGTCTTATGTTGGTTATAAGCATGGTTAAATGATTGGTTCATGTAATGGTTATTTCATGTAATTACTTGTAATTGTTTAATGGATGGATGCAAGACCTAATTGATGATATAATAGTTCAATGGAGAAGGAGGTGATCCATCTGGTTATGTTTCATAAGTTCTTTCACTCATTTATGCTTTGTCTTGTATCCTAGACCTATAGGTTACGTTGATGCCAAGTGTTTGAAAATATTTCAGTCTCGGTTGGGGATGCTCAGGCCTAGTCCTGAGGTTAAATTTTGATTTGTCAACATTGTTATGATGTCTTTGATGGATTCTTAAGGTTGTTTAAAGTTCTGGGCAGAGGTCTAGATTATGGGCTAGAAAAGTGGCTTAAATCTCGGGGTCGTTGGCACGGGACTACTGAGAAAAGTCCAAAATCACTAGAACATAGGCCTATGAGAGCATATTTAGGTTGTTGATCACTATCTTGCGTATAGCATGAGAGCAACTTTGAGTTAATAGGCTTAAAACATCAATAGGACCTACGGGCAAGATGTCTCAGTGGTTGACATGTCTCTTGGGGGTGTTATTGCTGATGTGGATGGGTTTGTTTGAAGTGTTCCATCAATTCCATTTCCTTAAGGTTACCAAGGAGATTGAATCCCTTATAGTGACCTCTCTCATCACATGTTTGCCTTGGCTTGTTGGTTGCTTGGGTGGACCTAGGAGGAGGGGGTGTTATAGATTGGTATCAAAGTGAGTTGCGCTCTCTTTGGGTCATATCTGATACTACAGATTGGTATCAGAGCATGGTTGTGCTCTCCTTGGGTGAAGATGCTTGGTCATTTATGCATGTCAGTTACATATGTGTCTCTTACATTTGCATTCCATATGCTTGTTGTATTGCATCATATTGATCTTGATTGTGGTAAGGTTGTCATGAGGAACTTGATGTGATTTTGTGGGATACATCATCTAAAGTATATGACTGGTTGCATATGGTTATATGCCACTTAGATGTTGATTATATGTCGCTTGAATCCATCCTTGTATGTCAGGTGCAATATTGAATGTTTTGATTACATGTATCAGTCTTGTAGGTTGGTTACAAGAATTGATTGCTTATGGTCGACTACATGTGTTCATGCATATGTGTAATTGATTAGGCATTGCTTGTGCATGTTGATAGTTGCATGTGGCAATGTGTGCAATGGAGTAATGGTTGTTATCATGCATGAGGTCATAGCATGCATTGTTGATATGGACTTGCATTGATGATTAGACCCTAGCTAGAATGATGTTTATGCATCGATACACTTATTCGATATATGTCTATATGCAGTTGTCATGCATGAATGGTCTTCGTTACAGTTATGCATGAATAGTAGGTCAAAGATGCTTTGTGAAGTCATGGTATGCAATTTAGGTCATCAAGGTGATATTGGTACGATAAGATGCTAATGTATTGGCTGAGATAGAGCAGGAGATGAAGATCATCATAATGAGGTTGCAGCATTAGGCTTTAGGGTAAGAGCATATTGTCATACACGTATTGTATGTTGACATGCAAATATGTAAGTTAAGAATTTGTATATCCATTAGGGTTATATACATTAGGTTTATGTACATATCTTTTGATGTTATGGTTACATTCATGATAGACGTTAGTTGATTACTGTAGTAATATGTATAGGCGTTGGATAGTCAAGAATGATAGTAACATGTAGTTGTATGCATTGTTATTGTTGTTTTATATTAGATAACCTGATGATTATGTTATATGTTGTTGATAAGCATGATAGGTTAATGTTTTGTTGTTAAATGATAGTTAGCTTGATGAATAGGGTTATAACATTTATATCTTGATGTTATGTGTATCACACTAAGTTGGATTGGTCTATGCAGATGGTTATGGTTACGATATTCAGGTATGAGTCAACATAATTGTGATATGGTGTTGTACAAATCTAGATTGACTTTCCATGTGTTTGAATGATAATGGTGTATGAGATATGATGTAAACATGTTAGCTAGTGACTATTTTGGATATCATGATCTTATTTATGTTTGGGTTAATATCTTGTGAAGATATATATTGCTATTATGGATTGATTGTGCAAACAAGATCGCCTCCCCAGAGATACATTACAGTATGAGTCTACTTATGTCGTGCATTTGGTACTTGTTGTTTGATTTTGTTGTCTAGTTGATTTATTTAACATGGTAGGTTGCAAGTTGGTTGAATGTTTGATGAATTGCATAATATGAGTATGTGTTCAAATGATTTTGTTTTAAGATGATTGTACTAACACATATATGTTGGGACAGTTGATATGTACTTGAGTATAGTAGGTGATAGTTGTAGCATTGTGTCTAAGGACTATGAGTTGACTATGGATAATGATATGATTGTTCATAAAATTTGATTTCAAATTGATAGATATGATTGTCTTGATCTTTGGAATATGAGACTGACATGTGTGAGCAGTTGTAGGAAACCTGCTTCTTATTAGCATGACGAGCTAATAATTGATGTGCTTATATAACTAACAGTTAGGTGACGTGATAGTACATAGTAAGACTCGGTTGTAGAAGGGTAAAGGTAAAAGGAAGGAATTGGACAAGAATTCATTTGGCTAGGTTTGGAAATCCTAATTCCAAATGAATGTGTACTTTGCATGCAGGAAGTCTTCTTAACCTTGACTTTGTCTAAAATTATGAGGATATATGCTATATTCATGAACATGTACTTGACAGGGATATTAGCTAGTCTCTATTTATAGGTGGATCTGTCAAGGGAATTGGAGCCCTCAAGAGATGGCATGGACATTTTCAGTTACAAGGAAGCATACTTGGCATAACAAGGTAAGGTAATTGGTGTATTGTTATGTTTAGTTATGCACTGACATTATGTGTTTATGGCAATATGATGGAGGGAGTTGCATGGAAAGAGAGATTGCCATGAAATATTGAGGAAGGCTCAGGTTGAGCTTCCCTTGGGAACCATGGGGATTGAGTCATGTTGTCTTTTGTTAATATTGTGCTTTGGCATTTTGTGATTGTTGCACTCAGTTTGCAATTTTAACTATGTTTAGTGCATATTTATGCCACTTTGTTGTGATGTCATGTTGTTAATGGTGTTCATGGTTTTGCTTCTTTTTTTTCTTGGCATTTCCTTTTATGTTTTGAGCCTTGGGAATTGGTTTGGGGAAGAGGGAATTTAATGGAGATCTGGGAGATTTGTTTGGTACCAATATATGATATAAGACTCAGATGAAGCTCAGTGCATGAGTAAGTGCAGCGGAAGGTAAGACTATGATAGTTGATTGGACTAATTGGGTCCATTGTGGTAAATGGACAGTGTCAATACAAACATGAGAATGGTAACCAGAAAAGGTAAAGTAAATGGATCTGAGGCATCATATGCCTTGGCTAAGTTGGGGACTATAGTTCTCAATATTGTGCATGCTATGCACAAATAAGGAAGTTCTCTTAACATAGACATTATGATATTGGTAATTATGTTATGATCATGATTATGTTGATGTTTATATATATAATATATATATATATATATATAGGTGTGTATCTATGTCATCTTTAACAGGGTCGTCATGGATCACGATTATTAATGCTAACATTTATATGTATGTGTGTGTGTGTGTGTGTGTGTGTGTGTGTGTGTGACAGGACCATGATTGTTCTATGCTAATGTTTATGTATATGTATCTATGTATCTATGTCATTTTCTGAAAGGCTCATCAAGGATTGTCCTTGTGGAGGAATGATTGCGTACGCGGGTGAATGGCAAGTAGAGGTTCCTGGATATGAGGAATCAAGTGGGAAGAGTAGTCATCAAAAATATTTTAGGTCAGTATCATATGTTTATGAGTTGATATTATGTGATTATATTATGTCTATGTTATGGACAGGTTATACCGATGGATACAGCAGCGAAATGAAAGCAGTGCGGTCTGCAACATGTCGTGACAAGCATGGCTAAGACATTGGAAGCAAGTTTGCTTGGTAAAGATAGTGTGGTTTTGGATGGTGGTACTATTATTGTCCATATGTTGTATATGATGTACATGTTGCATTTATGATGTGTGCACATGTGATGTTGTGTATATATAGTGTGTGTACATGTTGTTTATGCGGTGTTATGTACAGGATGGTACAGATAGTGTTGTGTAAATATTGTATATGGTGTTGTGCGGATGATTGGATATGCAGTGTTGTGTATAGATGATGCTATGTGCATGTTGGATATGCAGTGCTATGTACATGTGTTGTTGCATGCATTTTGTACATGTGGTGCTATGTACATATGGTGTTGTGTCCATGTGGTGTTGTGTACATGTTGTACAGGTGGCATTGTGTGCAGGTGGTGTTGCGTACATGTCGTGCATGTGGTGTCGTGCATGTGGTACTATGTACATGTGGTATTGTGTACACATTGTACAGGTGGTGCAGTGTACACGTGGCGTTGTGTACATGTTATGCAAGTGGCGTCATGTACATGTGATGTTGTGCACACGTTGTGCAAGTGGTTGCAGTGCACAAGTGGTACTATGTACATGTGGTACATATGGTACTAGTGTAGATGCATGTATTTCATGGTGTTGTATGATGTGTGTAGTTGTATGTGTGTGATGCACACTATGTGTATGTGCACACGGTTTAGGAGAAGGCATTGGGTGTTTGTCTGATGTGGCAATCAATCCGGAGTGCGTACGGAATAAAGACAAAGGTAGAAGTTAAGGATTGATGAAAGGATAAGTATCAATATTTTATTTCAGTTTTATTATGCATGTGATTTATAATTCTAGTCTATGATGATTACATGTGATCTATGATTAAGGTTTATGTTGGTTACATATGAATTATGATTTTGATCTATGATGGTTGTGTTTTGAGTTAACCATATGTGATGTATTTATACATGATGTTTTGATCAAACAATTAGTTTGACTTGTTGTGACAAGAAGCGAATAGGATTGCAAGTGTACCTTATTGACGGACTACCAATGAGGTATGATTTGAGGTTATTTCAATCTATTTGAATCTAATGGAAATTGTGTGCTTGGAACAGGAATGTGTGAGCATGCCTGTTATAGGAAAATTTGGGCACATCAACCCCAACTTCCAGATCAATGATATTAGGGTCCATCAACCCCTAATTCAGTTGTTGTCATTCCCTAATGAAGTTAACCTACATCATGCTTGCTTCCCAAGAGTTTCATGACACCATTCATCCAAAAAATGTCCCTAAAGAGACCATTACAGGTAGCCTTCTATCTGGCTGGAAATGAATGGCAGGCACTACACTGTCAGAGTGCTATCCATAGCACCTGGCCTTTGTATCACCTGCGATGGGTGAGATCCAAAAAAAATTTCAAATGAATCCATTGGATTCCTCATCCAATGGATGCTTCTAGATGTTTCTAGAGGGATTGGGCTTGCTTTTGGATGAGGAAGGAGATGAATGAACCTTAATCCATTATCCTTTCCTCCATGGAACCACTTCCCAAATATGGCAAAGCATTCATGAGGGCCACTAATGGCCTAACCTCCTCTGTTCAGCTATAAAAGGACTAGGCATTCAAGGTTGGTCTAAGGTTGGAACTTCTTGAGCTAAGGAAATGTTGCTTGGATGAGATTAGTAGAGAGAGTAATCTTATCATGTCAAATTGTTGTTTCCATGAGGAGAAAAGGGTTTGAAGCTGGGAGGATGACGTTGAATCGGACATGCATCTACATGGGTTGTAATCTTCCTTTCTATCAATAAAGAGTTCTTTGCTTTTTCCATTCATGTGTTATGAAATGTACATTGTATTTTTGGTTTTATAATGTGTTTGGTTAATAGATCGATATGTATGCTTTGATGCTTTTCTATCTCAGCTTGTGTGCAGGCACCTTTCAAGCAAGTTAAGTATGGAAGGGAGTGGCGAAAGCGATCAAAGGGAAGAGGGATTGAGCGAGAGATCCAGGTTGGTACTTTTGCTCCTCTTTCTTTTATCTGTTAGCTATATGAAAAGCAATAGAATTACTTTAACTATTGTTGAATATGTTACGACACTTCGAAACAATCAACTGAAACTACTAAGGACTACAAATGATAAACAAATACATAAACAAACATTTAACAATCCAGTCGAAAATGGGTCGAAACAAGGAAACAAAGACTGCTTTCAGAGACAAGAAATCATCTAAATCCAACAGACGATTCAAATAACTGAAAATTGACTTAAGGATTCAACTCCTAGATGGGAAAATTTCTCCAAAAGGAACCATCGTAGGCCACAGTGAGGGACAGTGCGATGCATAGCACTGTCTCAGTGTAGAGGGTGCAACGCATAGCATATTCTCAATTACAAAGGTGCTATGATTCCAGAATGACAATTTTATGCTCAAAATTGACTCAAATTTCAGTAAATTGAACTTGAATTCGATGAGAAAAAGAGGATAAAGTATGTCAAAGTGTTCTAAGAGATTGATTAGCTACTATAAGGGATGAAATCGGTCCCCAGTGGATTCGCCATTTTGTTATGGGCAAATTTAGTGTCTTGTCGAACGACTAATCCCTAGACCTAGTAGCAAGTCTAGAACAACAATTAAAGTAATTCCATTGCTTTTCCTATAGCTAACAGATAAAATAAAGAGGAGTAAAAGTACCAACCTGGATCTCTCGCTCGATTCCTCTTCCCCTTGACCACTTTTGGCACTCCCTTCCGTACTTAACTTGCTTGAAAGGTACCTACACACAAGCCAAGATAGAAAACCATCAAAGCATACATATTGATCTATTAACCAAACACGTTATAGAACTGAAAATACGATGTACATTTCATAACACATGAATGGAAAAAGAAAAGAACTCTTATTGATAAAAAGGAATATTACAACCCATGTAGATGCATGTCCGATTCAGCGTCATACTCCCAGCTTCAAACCCTTCTCTCCTCATGGAAACAACAATTTGACATGATAACATTACTCTCTCTACTAATCTCATCCAAGCGGCATTTCCTTAGTTCAAGAAGTTCCAACCTTAGACCAGCCTTGAATGCCTGGTCCTTTTATAGTTGAACAGAGGAGGTTAGGCCATTAATGGCCCTCATGAATGCTTTTTCATATTTGGGAAGTCGTTCCATGGAGGAAGGGATAATGTATTAAGGTTCATTCATCTCCTTCCTCATCTAAAAGCGAGCCCAATCCCTCTAGAAACATCTACAAGCATCCATTAGATGAGGAATCCAATGGATCCATTTGAAAATTTCGTTGGATCTCGTCCATCGCAGGTGATACAAAGGCGAGGTGCTATGCATAGCACCCTGACAGTGTAGTGCCAGCCACTCATTGCCAACCAGATAGAATGCTACTTGCGATGGTCTCTTTAGGGACATTTTTTGGATGAATGGTGTCATGAAACTCTTGGGAAGCAAGCATGATGTAGGTTAACTTCATTAGGGAATGACAACAACTGAATTAGGGGTTGATGGACCCTAATATCACTGATCCAGAAGTTGGGGTTGATGTGCCCAAATTTTCCTATAACAATTCCTGGTTGGGTGGTTGAAATAGACTACAAGAATTGGCAGTAGTAGTAAAAGAAATCAGAACATGCAGCAGTACGTTGGTAAAGTACTTCAGGAGCAGGGCCATTGTGGGACACTAGTACCCAATATTGTCCAATGATTTCCATGAGAATGACCAGTATGATGGTTTTGAGACAGGGATATGCCTTGGTTTTGTATCTTTCGATGCGAGGAAGCCTGGCCAAGGGATATATCACTCGGGTTAGGGGATTTCGGGGAACATGGAAGGTGAGTGACTACACAGAAGGGGGGTGACCAAATTTCCCGAGGGACTGTGTAGTAGAGAAGGGAAGGTCGCGATTATATTTGTTTTTTGTCATTACCATTGCCAGATGGAATCAAATGCACATTGGGAGTGTGCCCTGGAACAATGAGCTAGTAACTGTTCACTAAGAGGACAAGTGGCACAGGATTGTAGCACTAGACATTAGATGCAGTTTGACTATGGAAGTGGATTGACTTCTTGGGAAGGATGTGAATCTTATCATTATTTGAGGGTGGAGGTGTAATCCTCTGGATTCCCTTTTTGATTCGTACGGGCACCATATCCTTTTATTTGCTGGTTTAGAAAATGTGCATATGTGATTATTGCAAATACCGTAATGAGTTGTGTTATAAAGCTCCAGTATGTGGTATGGTTGTTATTATTGTCATGTTGTCATGATGTTTTTCTTTTGAGTGGGTCTTTCATTGTAAATACTGCAATGAGCTAAGTTATAAAACTCCATGGGTAGTATGTTTGATTTTCAATGGTTTTGTTGAGGTCATGGTCTGGTTTAACACCAAGGATGGTGTTCCCCAAGGGGGAGGTTTCTATAATAGCTCTAGTGAAAATTTCATGTAATAAAAGCTAATAAAGGCAAAATAAGACAACGGCTAAGGGACACTTATTCCAAGTTGAATGTTGGGCAAAGATATCCTAGTGAGCATCACTGGATGTGTGTTTTGGGTAAGGAAAATTGGCAAAGGCTAATGCAAAAAGGAATGTTGGCACATTTATTAATGAAAATAAAGGAAAATAGGAGAAAAGTAAGGTGAAAGGTCACAGGTTGAATGTGAGGAGGAAATTGTAGGAAAATAATGGAAAATGAGGAAAATAGAGGTCTCATTCATAAAAAGGCTTCTGAGAATTAGTGGGCAATATTTTGCTAACCTTTTGTCAGTTATAGTTTGGAGCTCTCTCTCTCTCTCTCTCTCTATCTATCTATCTATCTCTTAGTCACTTAGAGTTTTCTTAGAGCACTCTAGCTTTGGATCAAGGAAGGAAAAGCAAGGAAAGGAAAGGAAAAGAAAGAAAGGATCAAGGAAGGAAAGTAGGATCAAGCAACTTCAGCAGGAATATTTGTAGGTAACCTTTTGCATATGTGATTTCCTAGCTGGTTTGGACATGAATGGATTTGCATGTTGGTGTATGTTTCTCTTATTGTCGGTGGCATGGTTTTGCCAGGTTATGACAGTGGTTTTCAACCTAGACTTACCATTTTCCAGATGCCATGGTGTTGGGATATTTATCTCAGTTTTGAGCTTTGGTTGGTCGAATGGATTGCGGAATCTGGGGTATAGGTGGTCTCAATATTCATTCCAAAATGCCTAGGAATCCCTTGACCGGTTTTGGTGGGATACACAGTAAATTCTACGGGAGAAGTCACGGTTTAGGGCCTAGTGATCTGGGTATGGATTGCGCTAAAGCCTGAGCGACTGGTCTCGATTTAGGGCCTAGTGATTCAGGATTGGATTGTGGTAAATCCTAAGAGACAAGGATATGAAAAAATCCTCAAAGATAGTGATGGATTCTAGATGGCATTCCAAGTTCGATATGGTTGTGATCGAGGCATCGGTTTTGGTGTGATCACAGTTTGGTGAAGGTGGAGGTTTTTTAACCTCTGGATTCCCTTGGTTGCTCTTGGATTGGTTTTTCTATGAGATCCCACATTCATGCTTGGAATATGGCACATGGGTGACTGGCTGAAAGAGAGATTTGGTTCAACCATGTCTATGGTCGGGTGGTATGTGGAAGTCCTGAATGTGGTTAGATTTGCCTATGATTAATAAAAGCTAGGTTCTCTTACTTTTGCACTAGTTTATATGTGGATTAATGGTTGTCATATCTCTAATATTTATATGGTTCTATGCTGGTTATAAGCATTGTTAAATGACTAGTTCATGTCATGGTTATTTCATGTAATTACTTGTAATTGTTTAATGGATGGATGCAAGACCTAATTGATGATATAATAGTTCAATGGAGAA
The DNA here is from genome assembly GCA_000404065.3 of Pinus taeda. NCBI lineage: Eukaryota > Viridiplantae > Streptophyta > Pinopsida > Pinales > Pinaceae > Pinus > Pinus taeda. The sequence continues at coordinate 11,042 of APFE030949909.1, read as the reverse complement.
GGAGGTGATCCTTCTAATTATATTTCATAAGTTCTTTCACTCATTTTATGTGTTGTCTTGTATCTTAAACCTATAGGTTGCATTGATGTCAAGTGTTTGACAGAATGTCAATCCCGGTTGGGGATGCTCAGGCTTAGTTCTGAGGTTGAATTTTGATTTATCACCATTGTTATCATGTCTCTGATGGATTCTAAAGGTTGTAGCAAGTTTTGGGCAGAGGCCGTGATTTTGGGCTAGAAAAGTGGCTCAAATCTTGGGGTTGTTGGCATAGGTTTGCTAATAAAAGTCCATAGTCCCTGGCACATAGGCCTATGAAAGTAACTTTGGGTTACTGTTTGTTGTCTTTCCTATAGCATGAGAACGAATATGAGTTAAAAGACTTAAAACATCAGTGGGACCCAGGGACAAGATGTCTAAGTGACTGACATGTCTCCTGGGGGTGTTTTTGTTGATGTGGATGTGTTTGTTTGATGTGTTCCATTGATTCCATTTCCTAAAGGTTACCAAGGATATTGAATCCCTTGTAGTGACCTCTCTCATCACATGTTTGTCTCGATTAGTTGGTTGCTTGGTTGGAACTGGGAGGAGGGGTGTTATGCAACCTTCGCTCTGAATACTCTAGTTCAAAGTAAAAATACATGATAAATATGTAAATATTTGTGAAAAGTGTTGAGAATAATTTTTTATATATGTAGAATGAAGTATAGCACAACGCAAAAGGTACCTAATGTTAACCTATTCTTACGCTTGAACTCGATGTATAGAATATCTACATCGAAGAAAGAACATATAATAGCAACATGACACAATTAGAAGTCTGCTAAATGTTGTAACTTATGATTGTGACTAAACTCCCATGGTTATTAGGAGAAAGTATGGTTGTCAGGACTAATAGATGTGGAAGAAATAATGATACGGCCTTCTAGAAATATATATATATATAATATATATATATATATATAAAAGAGATATAGATAGATATATAATATATATATACTCTAGCTCCATATATATATATAGATGTATAGTATATAGATATTATATATATACTCCTAGCTCCATATATGAATAACTTAAAGAATGATGGTTACAAACAACATTAGTGACACTCTTAAGGAAAAGAGGTATGTGAAAACAAGTAATTATGTGTTTCAAAAGAAGTTCCAGTTTTAAAGAAACTTACAAAAAAAAAAAAAAAAATTAACAATGGTATGTTATATGCTTACAGCAATTACTTCAATTTCCTTTAGTTAGCCCAATGACAATATCCAATTTAATTTCCAATAGAAATCACATTTACAGTAACTATAGATAGAACATAAAAAATAAATGCAGAAGACAAACCACGACAAGAGAACACCAAAATTGGCTAATGCCGGGGAAAAATCCCAAGATGGGGAAAACCCTTTGATCAATTCTTCTTATTATTATATCAAATGTTCATAAAAGAGAGAGAGAGAGTACAATAAATCCAAAATTGACTTTCCAATAGATGATCAAAACCATTTTCCAAAACAACCCTGTCAAATCTGCAATTATGCCCTCAGTTAATAGGAGTCAAATCAACCCTAACTAGAAAGTAAATGACATTCAATGTCTGGTCAAACTTCTTCAAAAGAGTTAGGTCAAAGGAGAGAGGAACTTCGCCTCTCTTGTTGGTCAAATTCATTCCAAAACAGTCAATGGATCAATAGTCAAACTCAATCAACATGTAGTCAACTATGCAGTCAAACATGCTTGGGGTTAGCACAAGTCAAATAACCCAGAAAATCTCAGCTTTTGTGCCAAATAGTAAGGCCTGCCCAAACAGAAAAATGCCCAAAAGATTGAACTAAAATTATACCCAGAAATTCAAAGTCAACACTAGTCAACATTGATCAAACTATAGGAAAACTTCATATTTTTGGCCTGTAATTTTCGTCCTCCTTTCTATCCCAAGTGTGGGAAAATTAGTTGCCTAATGAGGTGTATGAACCAATCAGATGAGGAGAGAGAATAATGTGTGAGTTAATGAGGTGAAAAGTGAGATTTAACGCCATCCTTATTTATACAAGTCGTTGAGGGTCAAGAGACATGTCGCATTAGCTTCATAATCCTACATGATGATGTGGCCAACCTTGACAATTTGCACATGTGTGGACTTGACCTTAAAAAACATATTTCTCCTTGTCCAAATTTAGTTATCTTTAGGTCGATTTTGGTCCTCTCGAAAAGAGGAATTCAATGCAATAATTATATCCACTAAATGAGCTATCCAAAGTGGAATTTTTCCCTAATTTCCAAATTTAACAATCCCTCACAACTAGGGAGGAGTCTACCTGCCAATATATGACCATCAATCATCATGTCATCCTATCATCATGAATCATCTTTGCATCTCGTCTCAACTTTGTTGAACACTGATATAGATAATGAAGAAGAATTGATCAAGACAGATTCACAAGACCTTGCCACTCTCCACTGACTAAATTCAATCCACGTAATCAAGGGTAGAACCCCAATCAAGCTTGATCCTGGACAATCAAGTTGTTGAACATTATGTATCCTAGACATAGGGAGTATAGTAGTACACAATGCATCCATATGTAGTGTTATGGTCCTTATCCTCTTTTCCCAACTCATTGGCCACATGAGAGGTACTTCCCAAGAGTCTTGGACTACATGGGTAGGATGTATGCTAGGGTAGAATGTATGCTAGGGTATCCACAAGAGAAGGTGTACCACTCATCCTATGAATATATCATCAGCTATAGGGGAAGGTGAACCACTCACCCTATGATATCATATATCATCATCGGGTATCACAGGGGAGATTGAACCACTCACCCTATACACAACATACCTATAGGGGAAGGTGAAGCACTCACCCTATGGTCAGTCATAGCTCCAAGAATTACCTCAGGCCCCGAGGAGCTCCAAAATTTCAATGTCCAACTCAAGTGAGACCCTCATGGGAGGGTCCTTCCACGACTCCAAGCCTCTCTCAAAAGGTTAAGAATTTTAGCTTCCCAAAGGGCTTTGTGAGGATGTCAGCAACCTTCTGACTAGTGTCGATGTGTTGGGGCCTTATTGCTCCTCATTGTATCATATCCTAGATAAAGTGGTACTTAATATCAACGTGCTTGTAGTGGTCATTGAATATGTATTCTCTGAAAGGTGAATCCCACTTTAGTTATCGTAATAAATAACGGTGGTATCCAGTAGGTGTTCAAACAGCTCACTAAAGAGATTCCACAACCAAACAGCTTCACAACAGGGCATACTAGCTGCAATATATTCTACCTCGGGGGTGCCTAGAGCATCTAATTTCTACTTTCTGCTCATCCATGAAATCTAAGCAGATCCCAATGAGAAGTAACATCTTTACGTGCTCTTTCTATCCACCACATTGCCAGCCCAGTGAGCATCATAATATCCATGTAGCCTCAAATTCTCATATATGTATCTCATCCCATAGTTGATTGTGACATGGATATATCTAAAGAGATTGTTAACAGCAATCCAATGTATGTGATGAGGCTCAACCATAAATTGACTCAAAGTATTTACAACGAAGCATATATTCGGACGATCATTTACCAAGAACATTAGGCCCCTCACAAGTTGTTATGCTAGTGGAAAAACATGTGAACCTTTTATGAAACCAACGTTTCGGACTAGCTAGGTGAGTCCATCATCAAGGTAATGAGATCAGTATTTTGAGAAGAGAGAGTCGTGAAAATTATGGATCTATAAATAGTTGTTTAAAAAGAAATTTGATATCTATTTGTGTTATAATGTCGCCTTGATTCATAATTATTAATTAATTAAATTATTTAATTATTATTTTTTTTTAATTAATTTTATTTAACATATTTATTTAATACTAATAATATTATTATTATGATTTAAAAATAATAGGTTTTATGTATTGAATATCAACGAATTTGTTTGTTATATATATTATTTTATGTGTTAATTTATTTATTTGTATTATTATATTTTATCTAGTTGTATATCATTTATTTATTTATTTGTTATTTATTAATTTATTATTATTATTATTATTATTTTTAAACCCCCACAAGTTGTTTATATTTTGAAGGGTTTTCCAATGCAGACCCAATTGCACTTCCACGTAGCTTCTTGAAGTTGAGTTTCATCAAAGTAGACACATACTTGCATTCCATCATCCCACATCTCTCTAGCAGCTTCACATTTATTTTCCATGAGAAAGGAAAATCTCTCCTGGCTTTCTCTAGACCTCCAAGCCTCGGAAGTAAGGCATCAATCCTAGGTCCTTCATCACGAACTCAAAAGTCAACTCCCTCTTGCATTAATAAATGAGAGGGTCTACACCAATTAGAAAGAGATTATCAACAAAAAGGACCAAAATAAGAGGCATATCCTTTTCAACCTTGAAGTATAGATTTGGATCAAGATAGCTCCCTGTAAATCCTAGCTTCATAATATAATTGTCAATCCTTTCATACCAAGTCCTAGGGGACTGCTTCAACCCATAGAGAGATTTCTTTAGTTGGAATACATGTATCCTTCTATCTTGTACTTCAAACCCCTAAGGTTGTTCCAAGTAGACTTCCTCCTTAAGCGAGCCATGCAAGAAATCAATTTTAACATCCATCTGATGAAGGCTCCAACCTTGATTGCCAATGACAGCAATAATAGATTAGATGGTGTTATATTAAGCAACCAGTGCAAATATTTCATCGTATTCCACCCCTTCCTTTTGAGAGAAGCCACAAGCAACGAACTTGGCCTTATATTTTTCATCACTTCCATCTGATCCATGTTTAATTTTGTAAATCCATTTTGAGGTGACCATAGACTTGTCCTTAGATCTAGGCAGCATGTCCCACACATCATTCTTCGTGATCGATTCATATTCCTCATTCATCACATCCTTCCATACCTGGTGTTTTACGGCTTCTTCGAACGTGCATGGTTTAGCTTTTAAGATAATGCTCAAAGCAACCAAGTACCCTTGATATATGTTTGGATTTTTACTTTCACAAAATTTCCCTCTTGGAGCAAAATGCCTTTTAGCATCTTTGAGAGTATCTTTGAGCAACAGTGGTATTTTCTTTGAGGTAGAAAGGTCACCAGGAGGTAGATCAATAAGACCCATTGGGACATCAACATTGGACATAGGCTCATATGTCGAAGGTTCATCTTGTTTTTCAGCAACATCATCATCGTCCTTCCTTGGGATAGAGAGATCCATGGCTTTCCCTAGGGCAATGTCTTCATCAAAGGTAACATCTCAGCTTACTTCCACCTCTCTTTGACTAGGTAAATAGATTCTATGTGCTTTTGAATTTTCATTATAGTCGACGAATATACCTTTCTTTCTGGAGGCTTCAAACTTTTTCCTTTTCTCATTATGCACATGAAAATATTTGAAAGAATAACTTCGGCGTAAATCACATGTAGGCAGACATTTATCGACGCATTTCGAACCAACTAGTGTGGTTCATCGTCAGGACAAGTTGAAGAAACAGATCTAGCTGCACCTGTTACTGGACAACCAAAGTTCTAAAATGAGAAACATCAGGTTTCTTGAGAGTGAAGACTTCCTCGAGTGTCTTGAAATCCAAAGATTGATGCAAGATCCTATTTTGAATATATATGACAGTGTTGACAGCTTCTCCCAATAATAACTCTAGAAGACCTTGATCATACATCATGGCATGGGTGGCTTCCATGATTGTTCAATTCTTCCATTCAACAATGCCATTCTACTCAAGAGTGTATGGAACAATTGCCTCCCTCTTAATTCCAACCTCTCTCCATAAGTCATTGAATTTATTTGATTTATATTTTGTTCCATTGTCGGTCCCCAACATCTTGATCTTCTTCCCTGTTTGATTTTCCACCAATGCTTTGAAAGAACGAAACCATCTGAACACTTCATCCTTCCTCTTCAAGAAATAGATCCATGTTTTGTGTGAGTAGTCATCCACAAAGATTGCATAATATGAGTATCCTCCTAATGATGTTACAAGCAAGATACTAGACAGGTAAGAATGGACCAATTGAAGAATATCGATAGCCTTGCTTTCACTAGAAGGGAATGGTCCCTTTGTATGTTTCCGAGTTGCACAAACCTGAAAAACTCCTTCATGGTTCATATTGAACTTGGGCATACCTATGACCATCTTCCTTACCCCAAGTAAGGATTTGTAACGCAACTTGGCAAATTTTTGGTGCCATAATTCACATTGAAGAGAGGTATCACTCGCCAAAGCTCCAAAAGGACTTCCACTAACTAGATAAAGACCATCCACCCTAAATCCAATAGTAAATTCATATTTAGGGTTTCTATGCCAAATATGTACCTTTCCATCAATGAATGCTACCTTGAAGCCTTTGTCATCCATCACAGAAATAGACACTAGATTCTTCTTAGCATTGGGCATACAACACTTGTTGTAGATGTATGGTTTCACCTTGATTCAAGTGAAGAGTGACGGTTCCTATCCCTTTCACGGGGTAGGTGGCATTATCTCCAAGTGTGATCTTTAGATTAGTCTTCTTTTCAATCAAATTTGAAAGGGCCTCCTTGTATCCAATGAAGTGCCTTGAAATTCCACTATCAATAAACTAGCGATCCAAAGTATCTGGAGGAGGGGCATTAGATATATCAGAAATAAGATAAAACTCATCTTGTTTTTCTAAAACATTTTTTTCATCATACCTCATATTTCTTGTCCTTTTGGTACGTCGACTATTTGCATTTTGAGCAATCGTAGCATTCCTCTTTCCTTTGAAGTTGAACATATTGTTCCTTTGATTTCCATTGCCTTTGGAATTGTTGTTGTTATCGTCATCATCCCTTGGAGAATTTTTCTTGTGATGACACTCTCTAGCGTAGTGGTCGAACCTATTGCAATTATAGAACCTTCCTTTTCTTCCTTCATTGAATCCCTTCTTGGATCCTTGACCATGTCTCCTTCGACTAACATTATTCTTCCTTTTCGCATGAGTAGAGAGCACAATAGGCTCATTTCCATTCGAGGGCTTATCTCTATCCATCATCCTAGTCTCCTCTTGAATGCATCTAGCCAATAACTCCTAGAAACCAAGTATCTCGTCATTGTTGAGAATGATGGTGATAAATAAATTTGATGGTATTGAAAGACCTCCAAGTGAAATGAGAGTGAGCTCCCTGTCAGCAATAACTTCTCCAATAGATAGTAGGTCATTCTTAATTTGTGTTATTATCATGAAGTAGGATTGGATGGACTCCCCTTTATCCATGTTGATATCCTTCAACTTGTTTTTGAGAAAGAGGATTGAATTTGGATTATTCACTTTGAACATCCCAACCAGCTTATCACATATTTCCTTAGAAGTTCCCAAATCAAAGATATGGGCAACCAAATGATTTTGAATGGAGTCAATCAGAATTTTCTTGGCTTTGACCTCACCTTTTCTATACTTTGTCTTAGCAGCACTTAGTGCATTTAAAGGAGGATCCTACACTTTTCCCGACACAGAGTCCAATACTTCATGCTCCTCCAAAGTTATGTCCACAGTCATCTTCCATGCATGATACTCAGATTTTCCATTGAGCTTGTCCTTAGTATTGAAGTAAGATGAAGAGGCCATTGAGACTTATCCAATGATCTTTGTCCAACAAATATTTGTCCAATTTATTTTCTCTCTTACTTGGGTTTTGTCTTCATCTGGGCCCTGATACCATGTTATTTTTAGTTAACAATGGTATTTTCTATGCTTGTAATAATTACTTCAATATCATTTAATTGGCCTAATGACAATTTCCAATTTAATTTCCAAGAGTAATCACATTTACCATCACATTGATAGTAGTTGTACATAGAACATTAATAATAAATGAACAAGACAAGAGAACACCAAAATTGGCTAATGCCAGGAAAAAAACCCCAAGTTGGGGAAAACCCTTTGATCAATTCTTCTTATTATTATATCAAATGTTCAGCGGAGAGAGATAGTGTATAATAAAGTCAAAATTGACTTGTCAATAGATTATAAAAACCACTATCAAAAACAATCCTATCAAATTTTCAATTTTTCCCTTAGTCAACAGTAGTCAAATCAACCTTAACGAGAAAGTCAACGATAGTCAAATTCTGGTCAAACTTCTTCAAAAGAGCTCAGTCAAAGGAGAGAGGAACTCAACCTCTCCTACTAGTCAAAGTTAGCCCAAAATAGTCAATGAATTAGCAGTTAAATTTGGTCAACATGTAGTCAACATTGTGGTCAAATAGGCATGCGATTAATGCAAGTCAAACAACCTAGAAAATGTCAGTTTTTGTGCCAAATAGTATGGCCTACCCAAATAGAAAAATACCCAAAATACTGAATTAAAATTCTACCTAGAAATTCGAAGTCAGTTAACTCTAGTCAATGCTAGTCAAATTGCAAGAAAACTTCAGATTTTCAGCCTTGTAATTTTTGTCCTCCTTTCTGCCGCACATGTGAGAAAATCAACTGCCTAATGAGGTGTACGAATTAATCAGATGATGAGAGAGAAGAATGTCTGAGTTGATGAGGTGCCAAATGAGGTTTGAGGTTATCCTTATTTATGCAAGTCATTGAGGGTCAAGAGACGTGTCGCTTGGGCTTCATGAGCCTACATGATGATGTGGACAACCTTGACAATTTGCACATGTGTGGACTTGACCTCAAAACATATTTCTCTTTGTCCAAATTTAGTGATATTTAGGTTCATTTTGGTCCTCTCGAAAATTTAAATTCAATGCAATAATTATCTCCCTCAAATGGCCAATCCAAAGTGTAATTTGGCCTTAGTTTCCAACTTTATCACTCCCTCTCAACTAGGGATAATTCCACCTTCCAACATCTAACCATCAACCACCATGTCATCCTGTCATCATGAACCATCTTTGCATCTCACCTCAACTCTATTGAACACATATAGATAATAAAGAAGAATTGATTTAGAGTGAGTCACAAGACCTTGCCATTCTCCATTGACTAAGTTCAATCCACATAACCAAGAGTAGAACCCCAATCAAATTTGGTCCTGAATGATCAAGTTGTTGAACATCATACATCCTATACATATGGAGTATGACAGTACATGATGCATCCATCTGCAGTTTTATGGTCCCTACCCTCTTTTCCCAACTCGTTGGCCAAATGAGAGGTACTTCCCAAGAGTCCCAAACTACATGGGTAGGATGTATATTAGGGCATCCATATGGGATGGTGAACCATTCATCCTTCTCATATGCCATAGGAGAAGGTGAACCACTCATCCTATGCATACATCATCAACTATATGGGAAGGTAAACCACTCACCTTATGTTCTCAAATATCATCATGGGGTATCACAAGGGAAGGTGAACCACTCACCGTTTACACAACATACCTACAGGGGAAGGTGAAGCACTTGCCCTATGGTCGCTCATAGCTCCAAGAAGTATCGTAGGCCCCCAGGAGCTCCCAAAGCTCAATGTCCAACCCAAGTGAGACCCTTATGGGAGGTTCATTCCATGACTCAAATTCTCTCTCAGAAGGTTAAGAATTTGACCTTCCCCAAGGGCTTCATAAGGATGTCAGCAACTTGCTCATCAGTCTTGATGTGTTGCGGCTTTATTGCTCCTCGTTGTATCATATCCTAGATAAAGTGGTACATGATATCAATGTGCTTGTAGCAATCATGGAATACAGGGTTCTCTAAAAGGAAAATCACACTCTAGTTATCGCAATAGATAACGGTGGTATCTAACACGTGCTCAAACAGCTCACAGAATAGCTTCCTCATCCAAATAGCTTCACAACAGGCCATACTAGCTGCAATATATTCAGCCTCAGCGGTGCTTAGAGAAACTAATTTCTGCTTCCTACTCATCCAATAAATAGAAGTAGATCCTAATCAGAAGCAACGTCCTAATGTGCTCTTTCTATCCACCACACTACAAGTGTAGTCAAAATCAGAATATCCATGCAGTCTCAAATTCCTAGCAGTGTATCTCAACCCATAGTTTATTGTGCCATGGATATATCTCAAGGGATTCATAGCAACAATCCAATGTCTGCGATGAGGCTCAACCATAAATTGACTCAAATTATTTACAACGAAACATATGTTTGGACGAGAGTTTACCAAGAACATTAGGGCCTACACAAGTTGTCTATATTTAGAAGGGTTTTCCATTTTTGGCCCAGTAGCATTTACACATAGCTTATTGAAGTTGAGTTCCATCGGAGTAGACACAAAATTTCATTCCACCAACCCACATCTCTCTAGCCACTTCACAATGGATTTTCCTTGAGAAAGGAAAATCTCGCCTAGATTTTTCTAGACCTCTAGGCCTAGGAAGTAATGCATCAATCCTAGGTCCTTCATCTCCAACTCGGAAGTCAACTCCCTCTTGCATTGATAGATGAGAGGGTCTACACCAGTTACAAAGAGATCATCAACATAAAGGACCAAAATAAGAGGTATGTCCTTTTAAACCTTGAAGTATAGGTTTGGATCAACATAGCTCCTTGTAAATCCCAGCTTCATAAGATAATTGTCAATCCTTTCGTACCAAGCCCTAGGGGCTAGCTTCACCCCATATAGGGCTTTCTTTAGTCAACATACATGTATCCTTCTATCTTGTACTTCAAACCCAAGAGGTTGTTCCAAGTAGGCTTCCTCCTTAAGCAAGCCATGCAAAAAAGTAGTTTTGATGTCCATCTGATAAAGGCTCCATATTTGATTGGTAGCAAGAGAAATAATAGATCAAATAGTGGTATATCAAGAAATCAGTGCAAATATTTCATCGTAGTCCACCCATTCCTTTTGAGAGAAGCCATGAGCAATGAGCCTAGCCTTATATTTTTCATTACTTCCATCAACTCCATGTTTAATTTTGTAAAGCCATTTTGAGGTGACCACAAACTTGTCCTTATGTCTAGGCAGCACGTCCTATGTTAGGTCCCTATAATACTAGTGATTGCCCCATTACTATTGTAGTTGTATCCCTTATTAATATTGTTGTGCCCCTATTGTCCCCATATTGTTATTATTGTGCCCCATAGAATC
>APFE030949906.1:81837-106063 GCA_000404065.3 Pinus taeda | reverse complement strand
ATGATCCATGTCCAAATGTAAATTATTTATGGAGAATGTTGGTTAATTATTGCATGTATATTTTTTTCATTGAAATCCATAGGAGACCTATTAGTGTGTATTTCCTATTTAATTATCCCCTCATGAAAAATGATAGTTAAGTTTTAATTAAGTGGGAGAAAGAGTTCCCCCTCCCCTCACCACCACCCCTTACTCCAACATTTATTCTTTATCTCTTGAAATTTCCTGAAAGAATCCATCACCAAAGTAGGATTAGGCACTGACAAGCTTTGTGTTGATCAACAACTTTGAAAGAAACCAAATATTTTCCTTCTTCTCTATTTATCTAAGCCTTTTAAGGCATGATGCTATGGTTTTTTTCCTAGGGCCTAATTTGTCTATGACATTAGTGGATGAATGTTTATGGTGCAAAAACCTAAATTTTATCCTGGTGATTCTTTTAAACTAAAAAATATTATTTTACATGGTAAAACTTCCCCTTCTAGGGCTGACACCATCCTTCTCTAGACAAGTTTGTTCAATGGAAACCCTGATTTTAGCTTAGCTTCAACTTGAGGCTTATATTGAGGGTTTTTTATATTATTTTGTTGATCTAATATTTAATAACCCTTTCTTTGACTCATATATTTCTAGGTATTGTTTTGTCGTTACATATCAAGAAACCCTAGGCCATATGTGTCCTTACTAATCTAGGTGTGTGATACATTATTCCTTATTAAGAAGTATTGAGCCTTTGTCTATCATTAAGTATCTTTGCCTAGCATATGATTTCATAACCTTGAAACTTATAAACTAGAATATCCTCTGAGATGATCATTGGGAAGCCTCCCTTGTGGTGAAATTCCAATAAAGAGAAAGATGAATATTATTGAGGTGATAGTGGCATTCAACCTCATTATTGTAATCGGGTTTGGCCCCTACCTTGTGAGTCCCATCACAAGGCTTGTTAGGATTTTAGGTAATAGGAGGCACTCTCAAAACCTTTAAATTGTGGATATTCAATCAAAAAATGGGACAAGGCTCAAGAAAGTATCAATAAGTAGTTTGCACAACATTTGGGATCATATGACAAACTACAACCCTCATATCCCCTCAATATGTGTTAGGTCCTTATAACACTAGTGTATTCCCTCATTGTTATTAGTGTAGCCCCCTTATATTTATTTTTGTGCCCATGTTGTCCCCATATTGTTATTGGAATGTCCCATAGAAGCCCACTATTGTTATTGTTGTTCCCTTACATTATTATTGTTATGTCGGCTCTGATTATATTGTGACCCCTTAGACTCCTATATATAGAAAAGAGGTTTTGTCATTTGAATCATCAAAGAATTGTTTGCTTGTGTAATGTAAAGGAGGTTTCCCCCTCAAAGAGGCTTATTTTGAAGTTGTTCATCTATCTCTTTGTTATCGGGAAAACTAGTGTCCATTCAGAGCTGCTAGTCCCACTAAGACGGGTAGCTATCTTAGAAACAAACTAACTAAAGTCACTTGTGTTTTCCTTTATGAGAAATAGATGAGAGAGAAGCATAGAGTAACAACCTCAGTCTTTGGCTTGGCTCCTTGCTTGTCTCCTCTCCCCTTTGACAAATCTCTGCCACTCCTTCATTACTTGTCCCGCTTCAAAGAACACCTGTAGAGTCGAAGCAGCATAATACCATCAAAGCATAGAGATCTATAACCATAAAGAATATAGGATCAGATATATATTAACCATACAAATGCATATATCAATACAAGATTCAGAGATATACAAGAATATGGAGGAAAACTCAATAGCTTTATGATAAAAGTAAGTAGAAGATTACCCCCGTTGATCTTGACCCACGCCATCCTCCCGGTTGAAAGCCTTCTCACCTCATGAAAAGCTAGATCACCAACACTATGATGTTCCACAGAGAAACCAACAGCACTTCCTTACAAGATACAAAATTCCAGCCTCTAGATCTCTGGGATGAGGGATCCATATATAGATGTTTGCAGGTGGGTGAGTCAGCTTCTGGGTTTTTGATTAGTGTCATTTCTCTGATAGTGCTTGGTTCCCTTTGGAGATTTCATGATCTCTTGCTCATCCCTGGGAGAATTCAGAGAGGCAAGTGTCAAATGGGCAGTTTCTAGAAGATTCTCTAGGTTTCCACATAGCCAACTGCCTCTGCCATTTGTCTGCTCTCACTCATCACACCCTATAGAAGGGATTTTCAGTATGCATCACACTTTCTGCATGTAGTAGGTGAGATGCATTGCACCCTTAGCACTGAGCAGTCTGTATGGTCCAGTTTTGACCAGTTCTAAGTAGTTTTTTAGGGAGAACTTCTGGGAGATGATGTAATCAGCTAACCTTTTTCCTTTAGGGTGTGAAACAACACTTTTAGGGGCTTATAAGCCCTTGGTTTATGGACATATGAGATTGGGGTTGAAGTGCCCAAATATGTCTATAACAGTTTCCCCCTAAAGCATGAGGTCGTAAATCTTTTGATGTCAGGTAAAATGCGTTATCATGAGGATCCGAGGTTTTTCAAATTGGAAGGTGACCTGTAATAAGATACAATACAGTACATTATCTTCATAATGTTTTCATGATCTAGCTGAGGCGGGCATTCCCATGCTCAGCTTTATAAATTCATTTTCATGTACATAAGACAGACAACCGTCCATGTGGCATATTGATGATTTTGGTAGAGCCATCATCCCTTAACTTGGATGATCATCTGTGCAGCTATGATGTACATTTGATGTCTTTATTTACAAGAAAATTCTAAGGTTCAAGCAATGGAAGTTCACATCTAACTTCAACAACAAGTTCTCCAACTCTTAGAGGATAACCTCACTGTGGTGCAGAATAGAATGAAACAATAGGCATATCAACCTCGCAACAAAAGAAGTTTTGATGTAGGCGATTGGGTATTTTTACGGCTACAACCATACAAACAAATGTCCTTCAAGCAAGCTAAGTGTTACACCCTCCTCCCACATCTACCCAAGCAATCAGCCAGCTAGGGTAAACATGCGACGAGAGGCCACTATGATAAGACTCAACCTCCTTGGTGACTTTAAGGAAATAGAATCTACGAAACATCACAAACAATCATCCAACATCATCCACATAACCTTCAAAAGACAAGTCAGCCACTCAAACTGCTTGTCCTTGGGTCCTACAGTTGTTTGAGAAAACTTGGGGCAGGGTAACGCTCCCTAGACACTGCCCAGACGAGTTAGTTTCAAGACTAATGTTCCCCATACACTACCCAGGTGCTTTATAACGCTTCCCAGACATTGCCCAGGTGAGTTAGTCTCAGCACTAATGCTAGCATTCCAAGATTTGAGCCACCTTTTTTGACCCAGAGCCCGGGACAGTGCCTAGAATGGAATGATCATTTAGAATTAGTAAGGATGCAAGGAAACAATGATGAAAAATCAATAATATGAACAAGATCATCAACACACCCCTACTATCCATGACAAGCATTTTGTCAAACATATCATCAACATGTAACCTACAGGTGTAAATAACATAATTAAGTGTAGGGATCTCATACTTATCTGAGAATTGCTATGAACCATTGTTCCCTCATGCCATTTGCTGCATTATCCTCCATTAACTCATAAACACATTATCCATTCATATACAAGTAAAAACATGTTAAGATCCAAACATAACTGTTGCCATAAAATGTACATATAACCAGCATAATAGGAACATAAATACAATGGACATATCAACCATCAAAATCCATACATATATCAGTACATTTGCACATGGAAATCAATGGAATGGGTTTCTCATTAATAAATGCATTGAACCAACCAGTGATAGGACTACCACGTTCCACCCGACCATAGATTGGTTGAGCCAAGTCTCTCTTCAGCCAATCACCCTCGTGCCATATTCCAAGCATGAATGTGGTACTCATTGAACACATCAAAAACACCAATCAATGTGGATGCCACCAGAGTTCTCTGCCTACACCGTGAGGAATTTGAGTGCCTCCTAGTCTCTCAGACTTTATCGTGCATCTGTAGTCCGATCCAGGGATCACTAGGCCCTACACCGAGACATACTCTCCAGGATTTACCATGCATTCCATCCCAAAATCACTAGGCCCAACAGAGAGAAAATCCACCTCTTGGCTTTACCGTATATCCCACCATTCACTGGTAAGGATTCCTAGGCCCACCAAGGCACACAATCTGGCTTTACCGCAACCCACAGTCCAATTCAAGGGTTACTAGGCTAGCGGCGTTGTGCATCCTCAGTCTAATTCAGGGACCACTACCACCATGTGTTTGTCAATTCGGAGATCCACCCCACTTAGCTTCGAATCCAATCTGGCCATCCCCCACAAAATGCATGAGAGAACCCATCTCATCAAAGCTATCAGGAAATGGCAAGTCTAGGCTGAAAATACTATCACACATGGCAAAACCCATGACATGGTAGAAAAGAAACACATGCAATCCATGCATGCCAAATATAGCAAGGAAAATACACATGCAAGTTATACGTGCAATGAAGCTTGTTGTAGCTGCTTGATCTTGCCTCTCCTTGCTTGATATTTGCTTCCTCTTGCCTTCTTTGCCTTTCTTGCTCCAAGAAAACTCTAAGTGTCCAAGAGTATGAGAGAGAGAGAGAATAATGAGAGAGCTCCAAAGCTAAATTGACCAAGTCTTCCCAATGATCCTCAGAAGCCTTTTTATTAATGAGGCCTCTATTTTCTTCATTTTCCATTATTTTCCTTAAATTTCCTCCTCACATGCAACATGTGACCTTTCACCTTCCTTTTCTCCTAATTTCCATTGTCTTCATAAATAAATGTGCCAAAATACTTTTTTGTCTCTTTAATGCCTTAGCCATTTCCTTTGCCAATTTCCTTAGCCATAAACTACCAAATGAACACACACTAGGATGTCTTGCTCACCATCCAACTTGGAATGTGTGTCCCATCATCTGTGGCATTTATATATTTTTACATGGAATTTTCACCAGGGTTATTACAGAACCCTCCCCCTTGGGGGAACGCCGCCCTCGGTGTTCTATGACACTTACAACCAACAAGGTTGCTGAAAACAAAACACACTGCCCATGGAACTTTATAACATAGCTCGTTGTAGCATTTACAATGAAAGATCTTCTCAAAATCAAAACATCATGACAACATGACAACATACTGCATATTGGAGCTTTATAACATAGCTCATTATGATATTTACAATAACCACATATACATATACACATGTGTACATTTTCTCAACCAGCGAATAAAATAATATCATGCCTGAATCAGCAATAAGGGAATCTAGAGGCTCAAACCTCCACCCTTAAAGTAATACCAGGATCCAACTCCTTCCCAGGAAGTTCAGAATCCATTGCAAAGTCAAATCTGCATCTAATGTCCAGCATTGTAATCCCATGCCACTTGTCCTCTCAGTGAATAGTTATCGGCTCATTGTTCTAGGGGGCACTCCCAATGTGCATTTGATTCCATCTGAAAATGCTAATGACCAAAACAAATCCATCTATGACCTTCCATTCTTTTCTACCCAGTCCCTCAGGAATCCAGTCACCCCTTCCGTGCAGTCACTCACCTTCCAAGTTCCACTAACACCCCCATCCTGGGCAGTCCATCCCTTGGCAAGGCTTCCTCACATTGAAAGATACAAAAATCAAGGCATATACCTGCCTCAACACATCATACCCGTCATAGCATGCTCATGGAAATCAATGGACACTATTGGGTACCAGTGCCCCACAATGCCCCTGTTCCTGAAGTGCTTTACCAACATATTGTTGCCTGTTTCAATTCCTTTGTTGCTGCTGCTAATTCTTGCAGTCGATTTCAATCACCCAGTCGGGCATTTCATGCATTCCTGTACCAAGCACATAACTTCCATTAGATTCAAAATAAATTGAAATAAATTCACATCATACCTCATTGGTAGCTTGTCAATAAGGTACATTTTCAATCATGTTCGCTTCCCGTCACAACAAGTCAAACTAGCATATTTGACCAAATCAACATATATAAGATATCTCATCAGGTTAGCTCAAACACAACCATCATAGATCAAATCATAAATCACATGTAACCATCATAAACCAAAACCATATATCACATATAATCATCATATACCATAGTCGTAAATCACATGCATAATTAAACTAAAATAAAATGTTGATACTTATCCTTTCATCAATCCTTAGCTTCTACCTTCATCTTTATTCCATACGCACTCTAGCTCGGTTTCTACACCCGAAAAACACCCAGTGCCTTCTCCTCAACCATGTGCATAGAAACATAGTGTGCATCACACACATACAGCCACACCTGACACACAAAACCATGCAATACACGCACCTATACCTGACGTACAATGCATACACATATGGCGAGTGTACAACACAGTGCATATATCTATACTCGATGTGCAATACCACCCAATACATGTAACTGCACAGAGTACAACACAACGAGTACGCATGCCATAATACCATGACCACATGATGCACATACATAACACCGCATGCCCATAACACAACATCGACAGCATGCACACAATACCACACGTACACCAGTACCATATGTACAACATGTACACAATACCACTGGTACACCACACCACCTGCACAACGTCTTCACAACATCACATGTACATGGTACCACCTGCACAACGTGTACACAATGCCACATGTACACTACACCACTATACAATGCATACACAATACCACATGTACATAGTACCACACAGATGACATGTACGTGACACCAATGTACACAGTGCCATATGTACGACATGTACATAGCATCACATGCGCACAACGCCACTTGTACAAAGTATACACAGGACCACATGCACATGGTACCACTTGTACAATCATGCACGCAACACCACTTATACATAACACTGCATATCCAACACGTACATAGCATCATCTATACACAACACTGCATATCCAACATGTACATAGCACCATATGCACACACTGCATATACGTCATGAAGACAGTACAATACATATACAACACCCCATATGCAATATTTGCACAACCCTATTTGTACCATCCTGTACATAACATTGCATAAATAATACGTACACATGCTATGTATATACAACACCACAAGTGCACACATCATAGATGCAACATGTACAACATACACAACATATGCACAACAATAGTACCACACTGTCCTTACCAAGAAACCTTGCTTCTGGTATCTCATCCGTGCTTATCCTATCATGCCCAAGACCACACTGCTTTCACTTTGTTGATGCATCCTTCAACATTACCTGTCATAACATAAACATAGGCATAATACAAGTATACAATACCAAATCATATCCACATGATACTGACCTTGTATATTTGTCATGACTACTCTTCCCAATTGATTTCTCATAAGACTACGAACCTCTTTATCCATTCTCCTGCAGAAGCAATCATTAATCTATGAGAATGATTCCTAATGACATGTTCCACAATGACATAGATACATGGATACATACATACATATACATAAACATCAACATAGAATACTAATGATCTAGTTAGTCAACGACATACATACATACATGTATAGATATCAATATTAGCATTAATAATCATGATCCATGACAACCCTCTCAAACATGACATACATACACACCAACATGTATAAATATCAACATGATCATAGCATAATGACTAAATACCAAGGTCAAGGTTGAGAGAACTTCCTTTATTCATACACAACATTGAGAACAATAATTCCCAACATAGCTAAGGCATCTAACACCTCTGATCCATTTACGTTACCTTTTCTGGTTACATTTCTTGTGTATGCACTGCCACTGTCCATTTACCACAATGAACCCATCCAGTCCAAACGACTGTTATAGTCTTACCTTCTGCTGCGCTCACTCATACACAGAGCTTCATCTACATCTTGCATCACTTGTTTGGTACCACATATCTCTTCTTGAGCTACATGAACTTTCCTCTTTCCCAACCAATTCCCCAGACTCAAAACGTAAAAGGAAAGACAATAAATAAATAAGAAGAAAATCATGAAAACCAATAACAACATGACTCTACAACAAAGTGGCATGATCATGCACTTGACATAACAAAACCTCAAATCAAGTGCAAGCAAATAACAAAAGACCAAAATCACAAGACTAACGACAAACACCATGACTTAATCCCCATGGTTCCCAGTGCATCTAAGGGAAAGCTCAACCCGAGCCTTCTTCAAGATTTCATGGCAATCTCTCTTGCCATGCAACTCCGTGCATCATGCTACCATAAACACATAATTGTTAATGTATAAGTAAGCATAACAATACACCAATTACCTTATCTTGTTGTGCCAAGCTTGTTGGCTTACAACTCAACACATTTGTGCCATGTCTCAAGGGACTCCAATGCTTTGACAGATCCACCTATAACTAAAGACTAACTAATATACCTGTCAAGTACATGCTCATGAATCTAGCACATATCCACATAATGTCAAACAAAATCAAGGTTAAGAATACTTCCTGTGTACAAAGCACACATTCATTTGGAATTAGGGTTTCCAAACATAGCTAAAGGAATTCTTGTCCAACTCCTTCCTTTTACCTTTTTACTTTGTTGCAACTGTGTCTTATTATGCATTGCCACATTGCCCAACTATTAGTTATTGTAACACATTAACTATTACCTTGTCACGCAAATACCAAACATGTTTCCTCCAACTTCTCACACATGTAAACCACATGTTCCAAATATCAAGACAATCATATCTATCAATTTGAAGTCAACCTTTAGCAAAACTAACAATCATGCCATAATCCATAGTCAACTCATAGTCATTAGACATAATGCTACATCTATCACCTACTACACCCAAGTACATTTCAATTGTCTTAACAATCATCTTAAAACAAGATCATTGGAACACATACTCATATTAAGCAATTCATTTATCATTCAACCACTTACAATCACACCATGTTGAATAAATCAACTAGGCACCAATCACTCAAACACCTTAATGTATATCAGGGGAGACTATCTTGTCTGCACAATCAATCCATATTAGCATATTTCAAACATAAATCATGATATCCATAGCAATAACTAACTAATATGTTCACATCATAAGCTCATAAGCATTTTTTCGTTCATGCATAACAATCACATTTGTATGATTAGTTTAGATTAGTACGATACCATATCACAAATATGTCAGCTCATACCTGAGTATCGCAACCATAACCATCTACATAGGTCAAACTAGGTTAACACAATACATATAACATCAATATCTTCAATGCAATGAACATAACCATCACACATATGACCAATCCAAATTACAATATCAAGATCTCAATTAAATAACTCTAATCATCAAGTTAATAGCATATAACAACAATAAGCTATATATCATACTCATCAACAACATAAAACTGAATCATCAAGCTAACTATCATATAAAAATTAACAAGTTAGACTATAACATACTCATCAACAACATATAGCATCATCATCAGGTTATCTAATATAAAACAACAATAACACTTCATACAACTACAAGCTACTATCATTCTTGACTATGCGACTCATGTGCATATAACTACATTAATCAACTAACATCCATCATGAATGTAACCATAACATCAAAATACATCTACATAAACCTAATTTATGTAAACCTAAAATCCTTAACGTACATACCTACATGCCCAACATGCAAACTTGTATGACAACATGTGACCGCCTGGAGGTCAAACGCCGCAACTTCACTTTGATCATCTGCATCTCTTGCTTTACCTCATTCAACACATTAACATCATGACATACCACTAGCACCATGATGACCTAAATTGCATGCAATGACTTCACAAAGCATATTTGGCCTACTATTCATGCATAACTATAACCAATACCATACATGCATAATGACTACATATAGACATATAACATATAAGTACAAAACCATATACACGTCCTTCTAGCTAGAGTCCAATCATGAATGTGTGACCATTTCAACTACAGAAACCATGACTTCATGCATGAAAATAACCATTAATTTACTCATTGTACACATTGCCACATGCAACCAACAGTATGCATAAGCAATGCCAAACCAACTACTAATATGCATAACCAAATGCAGTCTAACATAATCAATAAGCTCTTGTAATTGACCTACAAGATTGTTGCATGTAATCAAAATATTAAAATGTAACCTAACGTAAAAGGATGCAAGTAGGCGACATAAAATCAACATGTAAGTGACATATAATCCATATGCTACTAGTCACATACTCATGACCAACACATTTCACAAAATCAACATCAAATTCTCCATGAAAACCATACTACAACCATAATCAAGCCAATGCAACAAGCACATGAAATGAAAGTGTAAGAGACACACATGCATCTGACATGCATGCATGACCAACACCTTCAACCCATCCAGTCCGAGAGTTGAACCATGCTCTAATACCACTCTGTAACACCCTCCTCCCACATCTACCCAAGCAACCGACCAACTGGGGTAAACATGCGACGAGAGGCCACAATGATAAGATTCAACATCCTTGGTGACTTTAAGGAAATGGAATCTATAGAACATCACAAACAGTCATCCAACATCATCCACATAACCTTCAAAAGACAAGTCAGCCACTTAGACTGCTTGTCCTTGGGTCCTACAGTTGGTTGAGAAAACCTGGGGCAGGGTAACGCTCCCTAGACACTGCCCAGGTGAGTTAGTTTCAGGACTAATGCTCCCTAGACACTTCCCATGTGCTTTATAACGCTTCCCAGACACTGCCCAGGAGAGTTAGTCTCAACGCTAATGCTAGCATTTTGGGATTTGAGCCACCTTTTTCGGCCCAGAGCCCGGGACACTGCCCAGAATGGGATGATCATTTAGAATTAGTAACAATGCAAGGAAACAATGATGAAAAAGCAATAATATGAACAATATCATCACCAGACCCCTACTATCCATGACAAGCATTTCGTCAAACATATCATCAACATGTAACCTAGAGGGAATTAAGTGTAGGGATCTCATACTTATCTGAGAATTGCTATGAACCATTGTTCCCTCATGCCATTTGCTGCATTATCCTCTATTAACTCATAAACACATTATCCATTCATATACAAGTAAAAACATGTTGAGATCCAAACATAGCTGCTGCCATAAAATGTACATATAACCAGCATAATAGGAACAGAAATACAATGGACATATCAGCCATCAAAATCCATACATATATCAGTACATTTGCACATGGAAATCAAGGGAATGAATTTCTCATTAATAAATGCAATGAACCAACCGGTGATGGGACTAACATGTTCCACCCGACCATAGATTGGCTGAGCCAAGTCTCTCTTCAGCCAATCACCCCCATGCCATACTCCAAGCATGAATGTGGGACTCATAGAACACATCAAAAACACCAATAAATGTGGATGCCACCGGAGTTCTCCGCCTACACTGTGAGGAATTTGAGTGCCTCCTAGTCTCTCAAGCCTTATCGTGCATCTACAATCTGATCCATGGATCACTAGGTCCTACACCAAGACATACTCTCCAGGCTTTACCGTGCATTCCATCCCGGAATCACTAGGCCCAACGGAGAGAAAATCCACCTCTTAGCTTTACTGTATATCCTGCCATTCACCGGCAAGGATTCTTAGGCCCACCAAGGCACACAATCTGGCTTTACCGTAACCCGTAGTCTGGTTCAGGGGTTACTAGGCCAGTGGTTTCGTGCATCCTCAGTCTGGTTAAGGGACCACTACCACCATGTTTTGTAAATTTGGAGATCCACCCCACTCAGCTTTGAATCCAATCGGGCCATCCCCCACAAAACGGATGAGAGAACCCATCTCATGAAAGCTATTAGGAAATGGCAAGGCTAGGTTGAAAATACTGTCACACCTGGAAAAACCAATGCCATGGTAGAAAAGAAACACATACAATCCATGCATGCTAAATATAGCAAGGAAAATACACATGCAAGTTGATACCTGCAATGAAGCGTGTTGTAGCTGCTTGATCCTGCCTCTCCCTGCTTGATATTTGCTTCCTCTTGCCTTCTTTGCCTTTCTTGCTCCAAGAAGACTCTAAGTGTCCAAGAGTATGAGAGAGAGAGAGAGAATAATGAGAGAGCTCCAAAGCTAAACTGACAAAGTCTTCCCCACTGATCCTTAGAAGCCTTTTTATTAATGAGGTCTCTATTTTCTTCATTTTCCATTATTTTCCTTCAATTTCCTCCTCACATGCAACCTGTGACCTTTCACCTTCCTTTTCTCCTAATTTCCATTATTCTCATAAATAAATGTGCCAAAATACCTTTTTGTCTCTTTAATGCCTTTGCCAATTTCCTTAGCCATAAAAACCCAAATGAACGCACACTAGGATGTCTTGCCCACCATCTAGCTTGGAATACGTGTCCCATCATCCGTGGTATTTATATATTTTTACATGGATTTTTCACCAGGGTTGTTACACTAAGAAGGATAATAAATTATCACCAAAATATTTTGGTCCTTACAAGGTGTTGAAAAATATTGGTACTATGACATACAAATTGGAGCTTCCTACATCTTCCTGAGTGCACCCAATTTTCCATGTTTCATGCTTAAAGAAGGTTATAGGTGACAAGCTCCCAATTCAAACAATATTGCCAGAACTTGACGAGGATGGAAAAATCATATTGGAACTTGAATAAGTCATGAAAACAAGAACTCGACAGCTACGAAATCGATCAATTTCAGAGTATCTCATCAAGTTGAAGAACTTACCTATGGAAGATTCCACATGGGAGGATGATAATTTTATATAGAAGCATCCATAACTACTCACACATTGAGGACAACACTTTTTTGAAGGAGAGGGGCATTTTAGGTCCCTATAATACTAGTGTATTCCCTCATTATTATTAGTGTATCCCCCTTATTGTTATTGTTGTGCCCATGTATTCCCCATATTTTTATTATTGTGCCCCATAGAAGCCCACTATTGTTATTGTTGTGTCCTTACATTATTATTGTAATGTCGGTTATGATTCTATTGTGACCCCTTAGACTCCTATATATAGAAAGGAGGTTTTGTCATTTGAATCATCAAAGAATTGTTCATTTGTGTAATGTAAAGTAGGTTTCCCCCTTGAAGAGGCTTATTTTGAAGTCGTTGATCTATCTCTTCTTCTATTTTGTGAGTTGGTTGCATAACAATATGAGAGTTAAGAGAGGAGATGGTAGTACATTTTCGCAATTACTCCTCTCACAAAGGGTAGAGATTGAAAAAAATGGTAGAAGGGATCCACTCTTGGAAGACTTCAACTTTTTTAAATTTGTTAACCTTTTTGACCCTCCAATTATTAATCTTATCATTAGGGAAGACATTTGTGCAAATAAAATGGTAGATATGGCAAGCTAAGCCCTCATTGGAAGGTTATTTAACTATTACATATATGAGGCTAGTCTAAGGTCATGGATGAAGGGAACATGGGAATTATAGATTAGATATGTACTAGAGTTTTATATCTATAATGAAGGTGGTTGGATTTATTTTCACATCTAATGAATACATGAATCGGGTGCTCAACAACCATTAGTGGTGAGACAATTAACTTCAACCTCTTTGTTGTTGGAGACCCACTTTGATCAAAGTGTCAAGAAAAATGTGTGAAATTGGGTTGGATCAAATCACTAGGACTCTCCTTGGAATTATATTATGAAGATTTATTGAAGGATATTGAAATTTTTATTAACTCCTCATTAGATGTAGATAAAAGTTAAGAATCTTAAAATTAGCCTTGATTGTTATAATATTGGTAGAAGTAGATTTGAAGGAGTGTTTAACAGAGGAAATTATGTTAAATAATTGGGGAAAAGGCTTCTATTAGCCCATGAACTATTTTGACCTCCTTTTTTTATATTCTTAAGGGCACATACGAAGCAAATCTAGTGTTATATTCTTAAGGGCACATACGAAGCAAATCTAGTGTTATATTCTTAGATGACATAGGAATCATGGCCCATGAAACATCTATAGAGGTAGATACCTTGCCAACATACCTAATTGAGCATAATAATCTTAGAAGCCTCAATTGGAGCTACAATCCTCTTTATGCTATGGCATGTCTATTAACCCCCACCCCAAAAGGAATTTTTTAATTTAAAAATCATAATCCCATGCTTAAAGAAGGAAATGGACATGAACCCCCCTAAAATCCTAGGCCATGGGAAGGAATTTTTTCCTAATGTGGGATTAGGAAGGGATAAATCTTTGATTATCACCTAAGATGTTTAGAAGACAAACTTTTGGCAAGTTATTTAACCCCTCTCCTAGAAGAATACTAAGAAAAAGTAAAATATGGTTTACATTAGTGATCATCAATCTCTAAAGATAGGCCACATCCCTTTGATAATTCTAGATGCCCCCTTAGGTTAGGATAACTAATTATCATCCTTTTGAAAGAAGGAACAAAGGGAGGGTTAGGTCAGATGTAGAATCAAAGAGAACCATCTCTAAATAAAAAGAATAAAACCCCACCTCTCCATATCACAAATTAGTAAGGAAAAGCATCCTAGAAGAGAAACACAAAAATTTGACAAAGATCTTATAGATAGTCATGCCCTATTGATCTGTAAACTATTATGGATATTTCACTAGATAGCTTGTCACAACACATCTACTAAAGCATATTTGAAAACTCAAAATCTACACCATGAGAATTGATTTTTCCTTAGATTTATAGATTCATTAATTATTGTGTTATGCTTATGCATGCAATAGATAGAATATGGAAAATAGAGAACAATGAAATAAAACTCTGGCAAACTACAATGAACACAAGATATGATATAGGAAACCCTTACAAGAGAAAACCAAGGTGGAAGGTGAGACTGCTTTGCTCTATCTTTCTCTAAATGGAAATGGATGCAAGTACAAGGGAGTAAAACATGTTGCTTATGGGATGCTATAATACGAAAACCGTCTTTTTTTTCTCTCTCTCTCTATCCACTCTCAACTAATTTTCTCATCAATGGAGCAAAATGCACTCGAATAGAATGGAATCTCTTTTCTTCCTAGTGGTTGGGTTATAACACAACCTAATAGCCTACTAGTGATCGAGTTTGACTCCTTCAACTATTAACTAGAGTAACAGTATTAACTCTTATAGATTCGTCTTCCTCGTGATCATGTGGCGAGCCCCATTTTCATGAATAATGGGGGCTAACCTAGCATCCTCTTGAATCATGACGGTCAAAAAGGAAAGTCAACTTATGGGTGGCATAACTTTTGCATACAGATTTCATTTGAGGGATTTCTTGCATGGTTGGAAGGTATGTGAGTGTAGAATAGTGTTAGGGGGCACAACACTTAAAAGACAAATTTTAATCCCCTAAATTTTTTTGGTTTATTTCTCAAACTACTTCTAGAAGGTTTTAGACCCCAAGTCACCAAACTAGAAAACACTAGTAAAAATGGCCATGTGAGTTGACTCCTCCAATTTTTCCATTGTAATAGCATCAAGATGGATGAAAAATAATATAAAGATCCAATCCAAATCATATATAAGAGGGTGCTTCATGATAATAATTCCATTTAACATTAGGGCTTAGTTAGCCCTCAAAAGGATTTTGGAGCTCCACAACCTAGGAGTCATCCTCATTCAACAAATAATAGTAGAAGGAAATAAAAAACAATAAGAACTCAAAAATGATTGGAGGATTGTGATTCCATGGGAATAGATGCAAAGTGTAGATTGAGGGGGGTATCAACTAGGTGGAGAGAAAGACCGCTAAGGTTAACTAAATCAAACACTTTTGACTTGGCTATAGTAGTTTAGGTATAGCCATTAAAATTAGTAGATTCTTATTACATAGTCAACATATATAGACCCTATAAAAATGGGATAAAATTTCAGAAAATATTGCTTGCTTGAGAGTAACTAAATAAGGAAAACATAATTCTTGGGGGAGATCTAAATTCCACAACAAATATATGGGGGAAATGTGGTGGCGTTGCGAGAGCATAGCCATTAGCTATTTTTTTATACAAACAATTTGGAGGAAAAACTTAGTGGATGTGGCTCCATGCAATAAAGTTCCTACTTGGAGGAATCTAAGGATGAAAGAAGAAAGGATTGTGAAGAGAATAGACAGGTTCCTTATCTCTCATTCCCTTATCAAAAACCAAGTTAGGATAAGTGTTTGGGTAAAAACAATAGTCAAACTAGATCACCATCTAACTCTTCTTTAAATGGAAAAGGTGGTAGATAAGGAATCTAATGATTTGATATAATTGTTGCTTCATCCTATTTTGTGTCATAGTAAAGTTCTCCTTCAATAATTTGAGAACATGTTTTTGGTGTCATATGTGGTCCTCTACTGCTTAAGCCTTTATAGATCTTTTGAAGGGTCGTGTGATGGATAATGGATGATATTGTAACACCCCAACCCCACATTTACCCACTTTTATATGATTACCAAGGTAAAAATGAGTTGATAGTTACTATGCATCACCCAACTTCCAAGATGCAGTTACAGAAATGGGGTCCACTTGTCCAGAATTGACTGTAAACACCCAGAGACACATGATCACATTATAATCAGCCTAAATTTCCTTGGTGATCATTTTCTCTGAGCTTAGACCACTCCTTAACCTAGGTTACTTCTCAGTCGCACAGATACATGCCTGTCGGTGCGGCCAGAGGCCTCCAGCCTCATGGATAACCCATCCTTAGTTTGGTTGTGGCTAAAATCTCCTAGTTCTGACAGTGTGGCCACAAATCATGTTACAAAAATTTAGGGCCAGTATTCAAGCCAATTGCTGAGACTTTTCCAGAAATTTGTCAACAATATGTATAAGTATTCATGCTTTCTTCTTAGGCTCTATTGTGGCTTATGTTTTCCCAACACATATTATTAATTTATACAAACTTTTTGTGACTATGGTACTTGCAGGTCATAATTGCATAGTTTTCTATTGTTTTCATTAGTTTCAACAAATGTTCATCAGGAAGGCTTGCTTCCCTATCATACTAGCTACGATAAAACACATATTAGCTCATTCATGCATATAAATTATCCAAAAGCCTTTCAAACCATGAAACATATCAATAACAAGATCACTTCATACAACATGAAATGCACTATGCATGTAACATACAGTTAACCAATAATGGAACTATGACAAACCAATGACACAATCAACACATTGAACCAAAACTTGTGCTCATTGATTTTCATTAAAGAATAACATATATTAACATATGCATAATTCCAACCAAGACAAGGACTTCCATGTTCCACCTAACCATAGATTGGGTTAAACCAATCCTTTCTTCTCGCCCAATCACTCTCATGCCATATTCCAAGCTTGGATTTGGGATTACATGGGATAAACCAAAACATAACCAAACAGAGAATCCAAAGGAAAACTAACTCCACCCTCAAACCATAGTGATTTCACCTAACACCAATTCCAAATATCACCAAAACCAATACAAGCTTGGATGCCTCAGAATTTCTTCACCATACCAAGAGGATTTTTCATGTCTCCACCCACCTATCAAGGGCTCACCTGGAGAAAACCATCTCCACCCTCAACCATTAGGATTTACCTGAGACCACCTCAACTAGGATCCAAAATCTATTGGCATCCAAAGCTCAACCCAACAGGAAACCCACTACACCATGGCTACCCAAGAAATGACATAAGGAAAGGTTGGACATGACTATCAATCCAGGAAAAATTACATGCCAATGACAACAAAAATGACCAACAAAACAATGCATGAACCATGGATTCGAATCCTAGTAAGATAATCAAACATGCATACTATTACTTGCAAAAATCCTCATGTTGGGTACTCTTTTCTCTGTTCATTTTTTGCCCTTGCTAGTTGTTGTTTAAACCTTCTTCTTGGTTGCACTTAAATTCATCTTGTGTTGCTTTCTTTCCTTGCTTGTCTCTTGCTAGTGTCCCAGTCTTTTAACTTCTTCATCTTTTTCCTCTCTTTTTCCCAAAAGAATGCTAGAATGTTCTCTCCCCATTTTTATTTATTTTTTCTTCATTTTTCCTTGCATGCATATCTTTTACTATTTTTATCCTTTTCTCATCTCTTCCTCTTCCCCACTTGTTGAAGTGGAATTTCTTTCATTTTCCTTTATTTCTTTGTAATTTTTGCCTCCTGTCCTTGTTGTCGTGTAATTCTTAATTTGCCATTTATTGCCTCTTGCCAATGCAATTTCCATGGCCAATAAATAATTAACCACAAGTGGATCCCAATGTAATGTTTTTCCCTTCATTCACCTTGGAATACATATCCCATGACCTTGGTTTGATTTTTTCTTTTGTAATGTCCATACATTATTTATTTACATGGAAATTTAACATGGGGATGTTACATATATCCCCAAAGTGCCATAAATGGTGACATTCTTTTATGACATATGGAAGGATGTGTTGTATCACCATTATATCAATGGCAACCATTTGAACCATTATGCTTGTTTATCAGATGCAAAGAAAAGTAAATATCCCTCCAAATGTTTATTCATGATCTTAGTTTTCCCAACAAATTGAGGACGGTAAGATGAGATGTGAGCTAATTGAGTACCCAAATAAGAAAATAATTCAATCCAAATATATCCAGTGAACGTTGGATCTTTGTCATTTACAATAATCTTTGTATTCCATGTAGATTTTGGATTGTTTCCATGAATGCTTTTGTCGTTGTTATTTCTTAAAAGGATGAGAAAGAGAGTGAAATTGGGCATACTTTGTGATTTGATTTACCACTACCATTACAACATTCTTCCCTTGATGCTTCAGCCTACCAAGCTGTTTTGGAAGGCAATGAAGCATGTGCTGAGATATCTCAGAGGCACTACACAATACGGATTATGGTACAGACGGACAGAGGGAGTGAAGCTGCAAGGCTTCATATATGCGGATTGGGCTGGTAGTCCATCAGACCAGAAGAGAACTTCTGGAGGAATTTTCAACCTTGGTTCAGCTGCAATTTCTTGGTATAGTAGGAAACAAAGATCAGTTGCACTTAGTTCAACAAAGGTTGAATACATGGTTGCCAGTCAGGCAGCATGCGAGGCCATTTGGATGTAGAAGATTCTAGTGGGATTGTTTGGTAAGATGATGGATCCTACGGTGATCTACTGTGATAATCAAAGTTGCATAAAACTCTCTAAGAATCCAGTGTCTCATGACAGGTCCAAGCATATAGATATCCATTACCATCATCTACGGGACTGTGTGGTCAAGAGGATCATGACGTTGCAGTATGTTTCGACCAAGGAGCAGGATGCAGATATTTTGACTAAGGCATTGTCAAAATGCAAGTTCGAGTTCCACAGAGACAGGATGGGGGTTACTGACAATCCCTTTCTTGTTGAGAGGGGGTGTTGAAATGTGTAACAATAAATGCTAAAAATAGAAGATGCTAAAAATAGCACTGCTATAAATAACCAGGCTATAAATAGCAGTTCAGCCGTTGGAGATCTTAGCTACAATGGGTGAAAAGTGAAAGTGCTATAAATAGCTTTTATAAAAATAGAATTTCGGGATCCCTTCTTATTTTAGTCAGTCCCTGGATTAAACATAGGAAGTAAAATTCGAATTTGATATTAACAACAGTTTGTAAATTGATTAATTAATTCATCTTGAGTTAATTAGTTAAGGAATTATGAACTTGAAGTCTATGTGAGGACATGCAACAGTTTCTCCTTTGATTGAGGGATTTATCCATCAGTTAAAGAGATAAGAGTGAGTTGTAATATTGAGTTGTAATTAGTTGGCTCAATTAACTGAGTCAAGTCCAGTTAGATTAATTTAACACTTTGTTAAATTAATGAGAGTTCAGTTAGTTAATGCTTGCATGCATGTAACTACTGTATTTCAGATAACTGAAGATTCACTCATGGATAACTCATGCATGTTAGTTCAATCAGAGACCCGGTTGAGATTAGATGGAGGGACAATGTACTATCAGTTGCTAGGATATTCCTTGGTGAATATTCCTTGCATGCAGAAGGAATATTATTCCTTAAGGATTGCGCAGTTGGACTTGAGGTTACAGTGAGTGTGATGAGGCCAATTCACACATGTGATGTCATTGGACACTAATCAAAACTACGCAAGGAAATAGGAGGCTTGGAGGGCTTGAGGAAGATATATTCTATGTCTATTGAGTCTGTGAGCAGTATTGTTTGATTATAGAGAGAGCAGGATAGCTTGAGAGCTTATTCTTTTTGTAACTTGAACAAGATTTCCACTTGTATGATAATATATAGTTGGGGTTTTAGGTTGGTGCTTTCCCCAGTGTTATATCTTCTATGTTATGGTTGATTACTTCTTATTTTCAGTGATAACTGTTCATGCTTGATGTTGCTCATGTTCAATTAAGCTTCCACTCAATTGTTTGTAGAAGTAGATCAAGTGTTTTTCTTTAGTACATTGCATTGCCAAGTGATCTATAGTGGGAAAATCTACAGCGGTTTCGTGCATCCTCAATTTGGTTCAGGGACCACTACCACCATGTGTTTGTCAATTCGGAGATCCACCCCACTCAACTTTGAATGCAATGGAGCCATCCCCCACAAAATGCATGAGAGAACCCATCTCATCAAAGCTATTAGGAAATGGCAAGGCTAGGCTGAAAATACTGTCACGCCTGGAAAAACCCATTCCATGGTAGAAAAGAAACACATGCAATCCATTCATACAAAATATAGCAAGGAAAATACACATGCAAGTTGATACCTGCAATGAAGCTTGTTGTAGCTGCTTGATCCTACCTCTCCCTGCTTGATATTTGCTTCCTCTTGCCTTCTTTGCCTTTCTTGCTCCAAGAAAACTCTAAGTGTCCAAGAGTATGAGAGAGAGAGAATAATGAGAGAGTTCCAAAGCTAAACTGACCAAGTCTTCCCCACTGATCCTCAGAACCCTTTTTATTAATGAGGCCTCTATTTTCTTCATTTTCCATTATTTTTCTTCAATTTCCTCCTCACATGCAACCTGTGACCTTTCACCTTCCTTGTCTCCTAATTTCCATTATTTTCATAAATAAACGTGCCAAAATAAATTTTTGTCTCTTTAATGCCTTTGCCAATTTCCATAACCATAAACAACCAAGTGAACACACGTTAGGATGTCTTGCCCGCCATCCAACTTGGAATACGTTTCCCATCATCCGTGGTATTTATATATTTTTACATGGAATTTTCACCAGGGTTGTTACACTAAGAACGATAATAAATTATCACCAGAGTATTTTGGTCCTTACAAAGTGTTGCAAAATATTGGTACTATGACCTACAAATTGGAGCTTCCTACATCTTCATGAGTGCACCCAATTTTCCATGTTTCGTGCTTAAAGAAAGTTATAGGTGACAAGCTCTCAATTCAAACAATATTACCAGAACTTGACAAGGAAGGAAAGATCATATTGGAACTTGAAGCAGTCATGGAAACAAGAACTGGACAACTACGAAATCAATCAATTTCAAAGTATCTCATCAAGTTGAAGAACTTAACTATGGAAGATTCCACATGGGAGAATGATAATTTTATATAGAAGCATCCATAACTACTCAAGCATTGAGGACAACACTTTTTTAAAGGAGAGGGGCATGTTAGGTCCCTATAATACTAGTGTATTCCCTCATTATTGTTAGTGTATCCCCCTTATTGTTATTGTTGTGCCCATGTATTCCCCATGTTTTTATTATTGTGCCCCATAGAAGCCCATTATTGTTATTGTTGTGCCCTTACATTATTATTCTTATGTCGGTTATGATTATATTGTGACCCCTTAGACTCCTATGTATAGAAAGAAGGTCTTGTCATTTGAATCATCAAAGAATTGTTCATTTGTGTAATGTAAAGGAGGTTGCCCCATCGAAGAGGCTTATTTTGAAGTCATTGATCTATCTCTTCTTCTATTTTGTGAGTTGGTTGCATAACAATATGAGAGTTAAGAGGGGAGATGGTAGTACATTGTCGTAATTACTCCTCCCACAAAGGGTAGAGATTGAAAAAAATGGTAGAAGGGATCCACTCTTGGAAGACTTCACCTTTTTTAAATTTGTTAACCTTTTTGACCTTCCAATGATTAATCTTATCATTAGGGAAGACATCTGTGTGAATTAAATGGTAGATATTGCAAGCTAAGCCCTCATTGGAAGGTTCTTTAACTATTACATATATGAGGCTAGTCTAAGGTCATGGATGAAGGGAATATGGGAATTATAGATTAGATATGTACTAGAGTTTTATATCTATAATGAAGGTGGTTGGATTTATTTTCACATCTAAGGAATACATGAATCGGGTGTTCAACAACCATTAGTGGTGAGACAATTAACTTCAACCTCTTTGTTGTTGGAGACCCACTTTGATCAAAGTGTCAAGAAAAAATGTGTGAAATTGGGTTGGATCAAATTACTAGGACTCTCCTTGGAATTATGTTATGAAGATTTATTAAGAATATTGAAATTTTTATTAACTCCTCATTAGATGTAGATAAAAGTTACAAATCTTAAAATTAGCCTTGATTGTTAGAATATTGGTAGAGGTAGATTTGAAGGAGTGCTTAACAGAGAAAATTATGTTAAAGAATTGAGGAAAAGGCTTCTATTAGCCCATGAACTATTTTGACCTCCTTTTTTGATGTTCTTAAGGGCACATACGAAGGAAATCTAGTGTTATATTCTTAGGTGACATAGAAATCATGACCCATGAAACATCTATAGAGGTAGATACCTTGCCAACATACCTGATTGAGCATAAGAACCTTAGAAGCCTCAATTGGAGCTACATCCTCTTTATGCTATGGAATATCTATAACCCCCACCCCAAAAGGAATTTTTTGAATTTAAAATTCATAATCCCATGCTTATAGAAGGAAATGGACATGAACCCCCTAAAATCCTAGGCTACGGGATGGAAATTTTTCCTATTGTGGGATTAGGAAGGGATAAAGCTTTGATTATCACCTAGGATGTTTAGAAGACAACCTTTGGCAAGTTATTGAACCCCTCTTCTAGAAGAATACTAAGAAAAAGTAAAATATGGTTTACATTAGTGATCATCAATCTATAAAGATAGGCCACATCCCTTTGATAATTCTAGATAATCCTTTTGGTTAGGATAACTAATTATGATCCTTTTGAAAGAAGGAACAAAGGGCGGGTTAGGTCAAATGTAGAAACAAAGAGAACCATCTCTAAATAAAAAGAATAAAACCCCACCTCTCCATATCACATATTAGTAAGGAAAAGCATCCTAGAAGGGAAACACAAAAATTTGACAAAGATCTTATGGATAGTCATGCCCTATTGATCTGTAAACTATTATGGATATTTCACTAGATAGCTTGTCACAACACATCTACTAAATCATATTCAAAAACTCAAAATCTACACCATGAGCATTGAGAATTAATTTTTCCTTAGATTTATAGATTCGTTAATTATTGTGGTATGCTTATGCATGCAATAGATAGAATATGGAAAATAGAGAACAATGAAATAAAACTCTGGCAAACTACAATGAACACAAGATATGATCTAGGAAACCCTTACGAGAGAAAACCGAGTTGGAAGGTGAGACTGCTTTGCTCTATCTTTCTCTAAATGGAAATGGATGCAAGTACAAGTAAGTAAAACATGTTGCTTGTGGGATGCTATAATACAAAAACCGTCTTTGTTTTCTCTCTCTCTATCCACTCTCAACAATTGTTCTCGTCAATGGAGCAAAATGCACTCGAATAGAATGGAATATATTTTCTTCCTAGTGGTTGGGTTATAACACAACCTAATAGCTTACTAGTGATTAAGTTTGACTCCTTCAACTATTAATTAGAGTAACAATATTTGTTGAAAATAATACTAAGAGGGGGGGTGAATCAGTATTATCTAGTTCTTTTAACAAATCTTCCTTATTTACACTTTGAATTATTTTTGCATATCAGTACCATAAAATAATGAGCAAGAAAAACAGACAGTCACATCAAAGAACACCAAATATAAGGTGGAAACCCAATGTGGGTGAAAACCACCTGCTGCAATATGTCTCTATCTTCTTTCAAATTAGAAACTCCTTTTACAATGGTCTTGTACTGGTGTAGTCCTTTACCAATACGCAGGTTGCAACCTGCAGAGAGCTACAACTCTCTCTCGTTTTCCAGTCTCTCCTGGAAGGGA
>APFE030949906.1:1983-70198 GCA_000404065.3 Pinus taeda | reverse complement strand
AAAGTGCGTGAACTTTTCTCCACATGAAATAAACTTTTCTCTGCATAAAATTCCATGAACTTTTCTCTACATGAAATAAACTTTTCTTTGCATAAATTTCTGTGAAATTTTCTCTACATGAAGTAAACTTTTCTTTGCATAAAATTCCGTGAACTTGAAAATAACTTTGCTGCACTATAATTTATCATCTGAGTGATTTGCCATCAAGGACAACACTTGTCTCATAATTCCAACAATATTAACTCTTATAGATTCTTCTTCGTCATGATCATGTGGCAAGCCCCATTTTCATGAATAATGGGGGCTAACCTAGCATCCTCTTGAATCATGGCAGTCAAAAAAGGAAAGTCAACTTATGGGTGGCATAACTTTTGCATACAAACTTCATTTGAGGGATTTCTTGCGTGGTTGCAAGGTATGTGAGTGTAGAATAGTGCTAGGGGGCGCAACACTTAAAAGACAAATTTTAACCCCCCAAGTTTTTTTGGTTTATTTCTCAAACTACTTCTAGAAGGTTTTAGACCCCAAGTCACCAAACTAGAAAATGCTAGTAAAAATGGCCATGTGAGTTGACTCCTCCAATTTTTCCACTGTAAAAGCATCAAGATGGATGA
This sequence comes from Pinus taeda, assembly GCA_000404065.3. Lineage (NCBI taxonomy): Eukaryota > Viridiplantae > Streptophyta > Pinopsida > Pinales > Pinaceae > Pinus > Pinus taeda. The sequence continues at coordinate 69,584 of APFE030949906.1, read as the reverse complement.
AAAATAATATAAAGATCCAATCCAAATCATCTATAAAAGGGTGCTTCGTGATAATTAATCCATTTAACATTAGGGCTTAGTTAGCCCTCAAAAGGATTTTGGAGCTCCACAACCTAGGAGTCATCCTCATTCAACAAATAATGATAGAAGGAAATAAAAAAACAATAAGAACTCAAAAATTATTGGAGGATTGTGATTCCATGGGAATAGATGCAAAGTGTAGATTGAGGGGGTTATCAACTAGGTGGAGAGAAATACAGCCAAGGTTAACTGAGAAAGACCGCCAAGGTTAACTAAATCAAACACTTTTGACTTGGCTATAGTAGTTTAGGTATAGTCATTAAAATTAGTAGATTCTTATTACATTGTCAACATATATAGACCCTATAAAAATGGGATAAAATTTCAGAAAATATTGCTTGCTTAAGAGTAACTAAATAAGGAAAACATAATTCTTGGGGGAGATTTAAATTCCACAACAAATATATGTGGGAAATGTGGTGGCATTACGAGAGCATAGCCATTAGCTATTTTTTTATACAAACAATTTGGAGGAAAAACTTAGTGGATGTGGCTCCATGCAATAAAGTTCCTACTTGGAGGAATCTAAGGATGAAAGAAGAAAGGATAGTGAAGAGAATAGACAGGTTCCTTATCTCTCATTCCCTTATCACAAACCGAGTTAGGATAAGTGTTTGGGTAAAAACAATAGTCAAATTAAATCACCATCTAACTCTTCTTTAAATGGAAAAGGTGGTAGATAAGGAACCTACTGATCTGATATAATTGTTGCTTCATCCTATTTTATGTCAAAGTAAGGTTATCCTTCAATAATTTGAGAACATGTTGTTGGTGTCATATGTGGTACTCTACTGCTGAAGCCTTTATAGATCTTTTGAAGGGTTGTGTGATGGATAGTGGATGATATTGTAACACCCCACCCCACATTTACCCACTTTTATATGATTACCAAGGTAAACATGAGTTGATAGTTATTGTGCATCACCCAACTTCCAAGATGCAATTACATAAATGGGGTCCACTTGTCTAGAATTAACTGCAAACACCCAAAGACACATGATCACATTGTAATCAGCCTAAATCTCCTTGGTGATCATTTTCTCTGAGCTTAGACCACTCCTTGACCTAGATTACTTCTCAGTCGCATAGATACATGCCTGTCGGTGCGGCCAGAGGCCTCCAGCCTCATGGATAACCCATCCTTAGTTCGGTTGTGGCTAAAATCTCCTAGTTCTGACAGTGTGGCCACAAACCTTGTTACAAAAATTTAGGGCCAGTATTCAAGCCAATTGCTGAGACTTTTCCAGAAATTTGTCAACAATATGTATAAGTATTCATGCTTTCTTCTCATGCTCTATTGTGGCTTATGTTTTGCCAACATATTATTAATTTATACAAATGTTTTGTGACTATGGTACCTGCAGGTCATAATTGCATAGTTTTCTCATTGTTTTCATTAGTTTCAACAAAAGTTCATCAAGAAGGCTTGCTTCCCTATCATACTAGCTACAATAAAACACATATTAGCTCATGCATGCATATAAATTATCCAAGAGCCTTTCAAACCATGAAACATATCAATAACAAGATTACTTCATACAACATGAAATGCACTATGCATGTAACATACACCTAACCAATAATGGAACTATGACAAACCAGTGACACAATCAACACATTAAACCAAAACTTGTGCTCATTGATTTTCATTAAAGAATAACATATATTAACATATGCATAATTCCAACCAAGACAAGGACTTCCATGTTCCACCTAACCATAGATTAGGCTGAACCAATCCTTTCTTCTCGCCCAATCACTCTCGTGCCATATTCCAAGCCTGGATTTGGGATTACATGGGATAAACCAAAACATAACCAAACAGGGAATCCAAAGGAAAACTAACTCCACCCTCAAACCATAGTGATTTCACTTAACACGAGTTCCAAAAATCACCGAAACCAATACAAGCTTGGATGCCTCAAAATTTCTTCACCATACCAAGAAGATTTTTCTTGTCTCCAGCCACCTATCAAGGGATCACCTGGAGAAAACCATCTCCACCCTCAACCATTAGGATTTACCTGAGACCACCTCAACTAGGATCCAAAATCTATTGGCATCCAAAGCTCAACCCAACAGGAAACCCACTACACCATGGCTATCCAGGAAATGGCATAAGGAAAGGTTGTACATGACTGTCAATCCAAGAAAAATTACATGCCAATGACAACATAAATGACCAACAAAACAATGCATGAACATGGATTCGAATCCTAGTAAGATAATCAAACATGCGCACCATTACTTGCAAAAATCCTCATGTTGGATACTCTTTTTTCTGTTCGTTTTTTGCCCTTGCTAGTTGTTGTTTAAACCTTCTTCTTGGCTGCACTCGAATTCATCTTGCGTTGCTTTCTTTCCTTGCTTGTCTCTTGCTAGTGTCCCAGTCTTGTACCTTCTTCATCTTTTTCCTCTCTTTTTCCCAAAAGAATGCTAGAATGTTCTCTCCCCATTTTTTTTTCTTTTTCTTCATTTTTCCTTGCATGCGTATTCTTTTACTATTTTTATCCTTTTCTTGTCTCTTCCTCTTCCCCACTTGTTGAAGTGGAATTTCTTTCATTTTCCTTTATTTATTTGTAATTTTTGCCTCATGTCTTTGTTGTCCTGTAATCCCTAATTTGCCATTTATTGCCTCCTGCCAATGCAATTTCCATGGCCAATAAATAATTAACCACAAGTGGATCCCAATGTAATGTTTTTCCCTTCATTCAACTTGGAATACGTGTCCCATGACCTTGGTTCGATTTTTGCTTTTATCATGTCCATACATTATTTATTTACATGGAAATTTAACATGGGGTTGTTACATATATCCCCAAAGTGCCATAAATGTTGACATTCTTTTATGACATATGGAAGCATGTGTTGTATCACCATTCTATCAATGGAAACCATTTGAACCATTATGCTTGTTTATCAGATGCAAAGAAAAGTAAATATCCCTCCAAACGTTTATTCATGATCTTAGTTTTCCCAACAAATTGAGGACGGTAAGATGAGATGTGAGCTAATTGAGTACCCAAACAAGAAAATAATTCAATCCAAATATATCCAGTGAACATTGGATCTTTGTCATTTACAATAATATTCATATTCCATGTAGATTTTGGAATGTTTCCATGAATGCTTTTGTCGTTGTAATTTCTTAAAAGGATGAGAAAGAGAGTGAAAATGGGCATACTTTGTGATTTGATTTACCACTACCATTACAACATTCTTCCCTTGATATTTGGGTAAACCTATAATAATACCCATTGAAACTTTTTCCTAGTGTTCGATTTGTATCGCTAATGGTTGTAGGAGCCCTAGGGTATTGATTGTCTCTCTTCTATTTTGTTGACATACTACACATTCAACCAAAAACTTTTGCAAATATTCTTTAATACCTTCCTCCAAAAAAGTATTTCATGATCCTATGGTATGTCTTCAAGAACCTTGAATCTCCTCCTACAAGAGAAGCATATAATTCCAAAAGTACCTTCTATTTGAGTTGAGAATTCTTATGTAATTATATGCAATCTTGACACCACAACAAATCATTCTTCCACATAATTTTTTATTACATTGGGGTCCTCCTTTAGTTGTTAAATGATCTTGCATACTTTCTCATCTTGCTTCCATTATAACCTTGCCTCTTCAACCTAATCAACTTGTGGAATGGAAATAGTGCATTGTAAACCCTTTATGTGTTCCTCTTTCCATGAGAGTGCATTTGCCATGATACTTTGTTTTCCCTTTTTATAGATAATTTCAAAGTCACAACCCAACATCTTTGTAACCCTTTTTTGCTTATCTTGTGAATATAGTCTTTATTCCAAAAAATACTTCAAATTATCATGATTTTTTTTTTTTTTTTTTACTTCGAAGTGTCTTCCTATTAGGTATGGATGCCATTTCTTAACTACATGTAGCATGGCCAACATTTATTTTTCATTGATCAATTTGAGTAAAAGTTCTTTCCTTTAAGTTCACTACTTTCAAAGGAAAAGGGCCTTCCTTTTTGCATCAAAATTACACCAATGCCATGGCTTGAGACATCACACTCCACAATGATGGTTTTTGTGAAGTTAGGTGTCATTAGGACGTGAGTTGTATACATAACCTCTTTAAGTTTTTTAAAAACTTTGGTTTCTTCTTTAGTCCAAGAAAATGCTTCCTTCTTCGATAATTTTGTTAGAGGCGCTACTATTTGACCATAATTCTTGACAAACTTGTGGTAATGTCTTGCCAATCCTAAGAATCCTTTGAATTTCTTCAAGGTATTACAGATTGACCATTCCCTCATAATTTTGATTTTGTTGGGATCGACTTTGACACCCTCACGAGATACAATATGATCCAAATATTCCATTTCTTGAACCGCAAAGGCACACTTGGAAGGCTTTACATATAGTTGTTTCTCTTCCAATAGTGTCAAGATCTTGTTAACATGTTCTACATACTCTTCCCAAGCTTCGTTGTAGATAAGTTTGTCGTCAAAAAACACTAATAATTTTTTTCTTAAAAAGGGTTTGAAAATACAATTCATCAAGATTTGAAATGTTGAAGGTGCATTTGTAAGTCCAAATGACGTAATAAAAACTCATAATGATCTTCATGTGTTCTAAAGATTTTTTTGATAATGTCTTATTGCCTTATTCTATTTTGATGATATCTAGAACACAGACTTGACTTAATAAATAAAATTGCTCCATGTAATTCATCTGATATCAATGACAAGAATATGAGACTTATCTTTTATTGTCATTTTGTTCATTTGTTTGTAATCTGGACACATGAGCCATCCTTTTTTATAACCATCACCACTGGTGAAGAGAAAGAACTTTGGTTAGGTTGAATGATGCCATCTTCTAACATTTCTTGAACCATATGCTCAATCTCCTTCTTTTGTGCATATGGATACCTGTAAGGCCTAATGTTAGGCGGTAGATTTCCATATTGCAAATGAATAGCATGGTCATGATTTTGAGCAGGTGGAAGACCCTTAGGCATCTCTCCAAATACCTTGGACTGATTGTTGATAACTTTTTGGAGATCCATTGGAGTAAAGGATACAAGTGTTTGAACATATAATGAACACAATTGTGCAATTACACCCTTGTGTCCCTTTTATAGAAATTTTATCATCCTATTAGAGCTTATCACTTTACAGGGTTTCCCCTCGATACCTTTGAGCTCAATTTCCTTTCTTTATGAGGAAAATTTTATGAAAAGATATTGAAGGTTAAGTGCCATTGTTCCCAATGATTCTAACCATTGGACCTCTAATACAACATCAACACTACCCAATTGGATTTCAATCACGGGGCTATTTAATAAATACTTCCCCATATTCAGCTTAATACTATAACACTTCCCTGAAAAATTTATGGTAACTCCACCTGTGATTATTACATGAAATTCTAGTACTCGATATACAAAGTAGTTAATAAGTTTTTCCAATTTGTAATTAATGAAGTTATGGGTACCACCCAAACCAATCAACACTATTACCTTTTTCTTTTTGATATATCCTTTTATCTCGAGGTTTTATGGAGTACTGATCCTGACCAATGCATGACAATACATAAGTGGTCTCTTTTAGCTTTAGATGTTGTGATGGTTCAAGTTCTTGATTTTCTTCATCTTCATAGCTTATGCAGAATAATTTCGTTTCTCCACATTTATGTCCCTTACTATACTTACTATCACAACTGAAACTTAGTCCCTTTGCTCTTCTTTCATCCATTTGCAAAGATTTCAACCTTGTCGATTTAGGAGAGGGGGCATGATTTTCTCTAAAATTATTAGTGACCAATTTTCTAGTGGCCATGTTTTTACTTTCAACTTTCATTGCTAGACTAAAAGCATAATTTAGAGATTTAGGTTCAAAGAAACACACCTCATGTTGAATGCTTTCCTTTAAAGTTCCCATAACTAAGCCTAACGAATTATTCTCTAAAATGTTTTTTTACTGTGAGACTCGACTTAAGGAATTGTTAAATGTCCTTTGTAACTAGATCTTTTTGTTAAAGATTAACCAATTGACTAAAGAATGTATTTCCCTTAATGTCTTAATAATGTGATATCAATTCCTCTATAAAAATGGACCATGATATAATGGAATCCTTTTTCCCTTTTGACAATTCATTGATACCATACATGATTATCTTGTTCTAAGAACATGGCTACAATCTTTACCTTTTGCGAAGCTACCACTTGGTGTAGATCAAAGTATTGCTCCATTTGGAATATCCATGTTATAGGATTGTTACCATCAATCTTCATCATATTGATATTTGGAATGTAGCAATTCCTTGGTGTTGACTTGAAGCCCTAATGATGAGTATCTTGGAGTGAAAAATCATAAATGTGGTTTTGTGATTTAGTATTTGTCCTCTCCAATTGTGATAAAATACTCCCCATAAGTGATTGAGTTCCAACGTAATTGCTTTCCTTATTTTCATGATTTCCTTGGATCTCAATATCTCTTTTAAGAAGACTTTCTAGGAGAAGCTTTTCCATGGAACTCATGGAGTTTTTTATTTCTTCATTCATCTTCTTTTCCATTTCATCCATCATCTCTATTTTATGGTTTTCACGAGAACCTAATAAATCCACCTTTTTCAACATACTACCATCCATTTAATTAACTTTCTTCTCTAATGGAGAACCTAAATTATAATTCTTCACTTTCTTCATGGGTCCTAAATGAGCCTTTAGGAGGTTTAATTGGTGTTATATTAGTCTATCCTCCTGGCATATACCCCACTTCCAGTTTCAAAATCCTCTATTGTAAAATTTTGAATTTTGCCTCTAATTCCTCTAAATTTTCCTTGTTTCTCTCCATAATAATTTCTACATGTATCTTCCTATCCCTGAACTTTTGTGCTTGTACCTTAGATTTTATTAGTTGTCATTGAATAAATTGCAAGTCTCTTGAGTGTTTTTTCTCCCAATCCTTTTTGTATCCCTTGAAGTATCTTTCACACCTTTGTAAACCTTTGCGAGTATTTGATATTTTATAGCAAGCAAACCTATTTGGGTGCCCATGTATATAAGTTTTCCTTATTGATTCAATCTCGTGTGCACTTATCGGCCTTGTCCCTTGAAGGCACATAAAAACTTGCAAAAGAACACCAATGTTGTTACCCATTGATTGTTTTCTACCTTGCAAAACACATAAGGGGAAATTTAAACATATATACAACCTTTTACATTTCTTTGGAGCTAATGATGGAGGGTAGTTAAAATTACGAAGGGAACAAAACTTGATTTAGACTAGGGAGAATATGAAATGCACCTAGTCGTCGCATCCTTAGAGGGAACAAATGTGGAGACATTTGCAACGATAAATTAACTCAAGAGAACTAAGGCATAAAGCCATTAATTTGTCATTAGTTGGTGACATCATGATATGCCACTTATTCAATAAAAGTAAATGGAACATGTGATATTTATAGTTAGAGTTGTGGTTCATCAAAGATAACATTGAGAATGGACTCTTCCCTATTTTTCTAAAAAGTTGCGATTTGCAAATTGTAGGCTTTATTTGCAATCTTGTTTGTCAAGGCATTGAATGAACGAAAAACATTTTGACTTGAAACTTTCTACCATTTTTCGAGCTCTAACAACTATCTTGCTCAAGTGGATTTCTTGAGATAACAATCAATTAACCACATGTTTGATTATGTTCAAGGAGTTCCTTATTGCACATGCTTATTTTATTCATTCTTGCTTAGACTCATTATCCCTTGTAAAGGAGCAAGCGCTTTTGTTTGGATATTGGTGGTCTCCCCTAGACTCCATGCAAAAGCTTCTTTTTCATTTACTTCATGATCAAGAATAATATATTAATAAAAAATCACAATTTTACTAAAAATATATTACTAAATTCTAACCAGACTATTAATTAGACTATGTCTTAATTTATTAGTTTATCATTATTTTTAAAGCATCACCCCTAAATATAATTTATTAGTTTATCATTATCCCTAAACCATCACCACTAATTATAATTGATTAGTTTATCATTATCCCTAAACCATCACCACTAATTATAACTTATTAATTTGTCCTTATCCTTAAACCATCGCCACTAATTATGCTCAAAACAACCTTGTGAAGATTCCCATCAATCCTTCGGGTCGATGTTGTGTTCTTGGGTAATGAATTATTTAATGTGGAGAGCCCACATGATGATTCCCACAATTGATTAAATTTCTCTCATGGTAGGGTGTTCATTTGTTTAAGCATCCCAATATGCACATATTTATTTCTTTAGTATCCCAATATGCACAATACCACTAATAGTTCTCATAAGTACACATATATATAAATTGAAAAGAGCTCTCAACTAACTTTAATTATTATATTGCCCATATAAACAATTATAATCATTCTTGGTAATGATCATTAAAATAAAATAAATTTTAAAATAAAAAATTTCAATTCCTTAATAAATTTTAAAATGATAAATTTCAATTCCTTAAAATGCAAATTAATAAATATTATTATTTCCAATCAAATACCCTCCCAGCCATATCCCATTCCATGTCACTTACTTTCTCTTAAAGTTTTCCCTAAATAAATGATAAAATGTAATAATAGATAATTGGAAAAAATAAATAATAAATTGTGATTTTAATAATTATTAATAATTTTTTAATAAAAATATAGAAATAGATGATTTTTAAAATTAATAATAATAAATTTTAAATTTAAATCTAAGTTCAAAAGGCTTTAATTTTTTTATCTCTATATAATTTTTCCAGAAAATATGAACAATATAAAAACAAGACTATTGAATTGAGGCTTCTGTGATTCATAATGGTTGAAAGAGTAGCTTCGGCGTAAATCACATGCAGACAAATATTTGTCGACGCGTTTCGAACCAACCAATGCAATCCATCGTCAGGACAAGTTAGTTCAAAACCGTCGATAAATGTTTGTCTACATGTAATTTACGCCGAAGCTACTCTTTCAACAAAACTATTATAATAATAAAATGTGCATTCTTACCCTTAAAGGAACAATGTTTTTATACTTTGCTAATCATAAAATAGCGTAATTAGATAAACTTGTTGTAACTAACGAGACCATGCTTATATTAAATAGCATTAAGGGTACCAATCGGCGGCGGGCTTCTTTTAATTAAATTTATGAATGTTAATATGGTATGAACGACAAGTTTGATCAACGGGATTTGGAAAAAAAACAAAGAGAATGAATATTTTAATGTAATATTAATTTTAATATGGTGCGAGTAGCCAAAGAAAAAAAATACCAAAATGTTTATTAAACAATAAAGATAAGAGGTCATTAAAAAAATAGATTAAGAATGATAAAATTAATGTTTTTGTTTCCGCTTTTTATAGTTGTTAAAGTGGTTGAATTTGTTTAGAATTTTAGAAATTTGTTGGAATTACAAGTTTACGCTGTAAACTTTTTATATTCTGATTTGTAAACTTTTTATAGTTTGAGTGTCTTAAAATTTTTCACATCGTTGAATCCATATATATATATGCAAAACCACTTTTTAAATCACAAAAAATCACCAATTGACCAAAAATTGTTTTCGCGGATTTCAACCAAAAACTCTAAAAAGTAGAATAGTTAGACGAGACCTTAATAAAATGATGAATTGGTTGTTACATAAATATGAATATGTATATGTTTGGTATTTCTCTCAAGAGTAGTTTAAGTATTTAATATATTTGTTTTTTTTGGTTGATTTTTGCTCAAAATTTAGTGGGGATTTCTTAGAATAATAAGCTTGAGATCTGTAATCTGCATGATTTGAGTGTCCTAAAGATTTTTTAGGATGTTGAATCAATTTCTGCATTCAAAAACACATTTTAAATAACGAAAATTCACAATCTCACAATTAAAAGTAAAAATGTCGAATGGTTAGATTGAGCCTTTTTCTCATATTCTTTTGTTGTGTTGTATGTGAATAATAAATATGATAACAACCAATTGGTTTCACCAAAGCCTCCTTCTCATTTTGTGCATTATCTCACATTGAATACAAGTATTGTTTTGTGACAGCAAATAAGTTTGAACATACCATTATCTTTATGTTAATGAAGACGTCCATAGAGGTTGTATCCCTATTATTAAAATAATGATCATTGTTGCAAGGTGAATGTGTGCTTAATTGACCTCCTCCTCTTACCTGAGACGTGTACTATAGGTGCATACAATTTTGACTGCATGGATTTAGAGCTGTGAAAAAACTTCAAATAATGGTCATTGTTACAAGGTGAATGTGTGCTTACTTGACCTCCTCCTCTTAAGTGAGATGTGTACTCTATAGGTGCATACAGTTTTGAATGCATGGATTTAGAGTTGTGAAAAAACCTCAAATAATGGTCATTGCTGCAAGGTGAATTTGTGCTTACTTGACCTTCTCCTCTTATGTGAGATGTGTACTATGGGTGCATACAATTATTGAATGCATGGATTTAGAGCTATGAAAAACCTCAGGGCATTTAGTGTGTATAGATTTAACAACTTAGTTTTGCCAATCCAACAAATTTTTGCTAGAATTTAAATAAAACTCATCTAAAAATATGCCAAGGAAAAAAATGTAGAATGATTAGACTATGCTATAAATAATAGAGAATCTCACATATATGATATATTAGAATAATTTCTACAACTTTAAATATTCTTTCTTCTTTTGTGTATCCCACATTGGTTTTGAGGTTTGGTTCGCAATGCCATATAAATCCCAAGATACTATGATCCTTATGCTAATGGCAGTCTCTACAAAAATAATGAGTCTCTTACTAACGTAAGTACTATCTCATATTGATTATGAAATTTAGTCATATAAATCCCAACATACCATAATCTTTATACCAATACAAATACTCATAAAAACAATAACTCTTCTATTAAAATAAACATTATCCCACATTAATTTTAAACTTATTTCATTATATCTCTTTTATTAAAATAAATGTTGTCTTGCATTAATTTTAAACTTAATTCTTTATATCCCTTTAACTTATCATAAACACCCATGATAAAGCACATTCAAGGCTAGGTAACCATCAAATGAAATCGAAACACTTTTAAATACCCATTAAAAAGCACATTCAACGCTGGGTAACCATCAAATGAAATCTAAACACTTTAGAAACCACTGCTAATAAGATTGAAGTAACCACTTAAACATGCAAATAAACTGAATCCATGACTTTTTAAAATTCAAAAACATGTGAGGGATGATAAGATTGAAGTAACCACTTAAACATGCAAATAACTAAACCCATGGCTTTTTAAAATTCTAAAACATGTGAGGGATAGTATGTAAACCATCTCACTTAATGGGCCATGTTCAAAAATTTGAAAATATACTTTAATCTAATTATATATGCAAAGCTACTAGATCATCTAATATAATACCACCCTTAAACCCACAAATCAAAACTCGATGAGAAAGGATGCCAATACATTGACTTTAAAACCATGTATATGCAGTTATACTTTAAACAAAAATATAATATATATAATATATATATAAAAGTGAAGCTATACAAACACCTTTATCCTCTAGGACTCCAATGGGAGAATCACCCTCTTAAGTCCTCAAATAAGTGGGGTCATGACAATTCGATCTCACTTTTATAATATGAAGGGATGATGAAGGAACCTGGAGGATGCTATTTGACCTCAAGATTCCCCACACTCAATGTATGCCTACTCTCCATAAAGTGGGTAGTAAAGGGAGGGTAGGGCTAATCTTAGAATGAAGGAATGTGTAATGTAATACATAAAACTTATGTGTTTGACTTCACCAATACAAAAGTAGGAAGTGGGTGGTTGGGGAAAGGTAAATGGGAGGATGTCACCTTAGAAAGATAAAAGGGGTTTTTGAGTTTAGAGTAGATATGAAAAGTTAACCTAATGTTTGTTTTATGTTTCTCACCTACCCAATGTTGTTTGGATAAGCGATTTCTTTAGTTTGGGATAGGACCCATACCCATACCCATGCCAATCAAAAATCAATCTGTATAACCTTAGAAATTAAGCAATGCTCAAAGCACTATCCTACTTTTTGATAATGTTATAATGTGACATGTCATGCTAAGCCCCAAGAAGGCGGAATAATGACATGCCCTTTTTCTTCGCCTAAAGACCTGGCCTTGCCAATATGAAAATGATTATTCATCTTGAAAATAATTAAAAAGAAGGATGGAAGGGGCCAGAAAACCAACCCTAATATAATTATCCGAAACATGAGTGTGGTCAAGGGGGCGGCTGGATTAGGTTCGACTTTTTGTCCGTTGGTGGCCCTCGCTTTTTTTCTCGATTTGACTGAAAATTTCACTCTATTTGACCGCTGCCTGAAGTCCGCGTCATTTGAAATCCCCCCTCTAATTCGCGGACGCGACGCGGGATTCCAATTCGGTTAAGCGCGGATTTTGTACCTTTTGTGCCCGGCCAGGTGGCCACCCGGTCACCAACGGGAAATAAATGTACGGAACCCCACTTTCCACCGGGCTTTCCGGTGCATTGTTTCATCTCATTTTCATTTTGATTTCGTATGTTGTGGTGGCGCGTGGGAATATTATTATATATGCGTACGCGTCGGGAAATTGCATTTCCATTTTTGCATTGCATTTCATTTCATTTCGTGTCATGTCAGCGGTAAAATTTCAAATTATCCGGCCCCTTTCCTCGATTTTCGTCCCGGTAAAATTTGATTTTTTTTTTTTAACCCCCGGGTCACAGGTTTAACGTCTCTTAATTTAGTTGTATGTGGCGTCGTTTGCGTTAATTGGAGGTGGTTTCATTTAATTTGGGCCCGCGTCAGAACGTTGTGAAGCATTTGATCGGCGTGTGTTTCCAGGCGGGCACTAAAGCAAGGGAGGGGGTAGGCTTTACTTTCTGCTCTGCGCAAAGAACGTTGAAATCAATCGCCCTGGCTGGTCTGGCGTGACTACTAGATTCAATTTCTTCATGGCCGTCTTCACATACCCATTCTTTACCGGTTCAGAGCTGTGATCTTTATTTTCAACAGCCACAATCATGGTTTGTGTTTCCAGTGTTATGATCTGAGTGAAGTTCGTTCTTTTTCTCGTGACCCAGGCTTGATACTAGGCCGGACCTTTCTGAGGTGAGTACTTTACTTTTATTTCGTCTTTGCTGTGTCAGGGGTTCTGGGACTTGGCCCGAATTCGCTCTTGATATGTGACCAGGGTTGTATGCTTTTTTGAAGGGTTTCATAGTTGTTTTAATGTGGCGCTTGCAAGGTCCAAACCTGGGTTTGGACATAAATATTTTCAGAGAAGTTGTGGATTCATAGTTTCTCCCCCTTTCTTAGTGGGTATTTTCGTTCTACTCGGAAATATGCAAATCACTGGTCGAAACCTCAATGGTTAGGGCCGATCAATAATTTTATTCAGAAAATTTGATGCTTTGGTCTGTCCATGCTTACCCTGACTTGAGATGGGGTTTAGGTGTCGCCTTCACCCTTTAAAATCCCTGGTTTTCAAGATTAGTATGTTTTCCTCCCATTTAAGCTGTCAAGGTTCTTAGACAAGCTCCATTATTCTGGAACTGGAGTTCAATAACCCCTCTCAAGCGATCTGGTTTTATCTCTTAAAGCAGTATCGTATTTGATCATTTATGACTCTGAATTTGTTCTTGTTCTGATTCATGATTCAGTGGCTTTCTTTTGCCGTTATGGGTTTTTAAACATTAAGATCGTTATATATATTGTATGGTAAAATGAGGTAGACACTGCTGTATTCTAACCGCTGCGTAGACTAATTCTTTGTTTGAAACGGTTAAGTCTGTTGTTGTTAAATTAGATATTTTGAGTGCCGTAATCTGGTCTGCCCATCTATAGCCTTAATAGATTTTCTCTTATCTGAAATTGTAGATCTGCTCTGCAAAATTTACCCAGTAATAAGTTGATTTCAATTTTCATGCTACTTTGGATGACATACTATTCCAGCTCAACCCTTTCTGCTTGCTAATCATGTTTTTTTGCCATTGTATACTCAGCTATTTTCAACTGTTGTGGCTTGGGTCGTGTCTTTTGAAGGAAACATATTGTTTACCTTTGTGGCCATATTCCATTCTAAAATTTACACTGGTGCAACATTTGGTATCATGCAATCTGGTTCTCATGGTATCTGTTAAGAAGTTGAAATATTTGTTCAAGGGAATCGTTAGTCATTGGGTTACAACGTTAAGCTCTGTTTTATCATGTTTTGATTAGGTTACAGCTTAGGTTCTGTTTTATTATATGTTTATTGACCATGACAATGGCCTTTGTTGAATACGGTTGCAAAGATATATGAGGCGAGCTTTTCTACAGAGGCCGTTCACATGTTTCCTTTATGCATTAGAGCATTTGCTTTATGGATTATTACTATATTCACTAATTTGACTTTACGATATTTGGCAGTATTTTTATCTTCCCTAAACATATTTACCATAATTGTTCTTGCTTACTGGATTGTGGTGAAAAACGTGTTGTGTAGTGGTCAGCTTGTTCTATTCTTTTGAAATGATTCGGTGCCTTTTGTTTATCTGCCTACTTTAGTTTTGAATTGCCTACTTACAAATGTGATATCCTGTATAGGTGGAAGAGATCTATACATTTGAGGCCTATTTTGTGTAGCCATGTGTGGAGGCCCAGAACATTTGAAGCCTGCCAGCCCACACGAAGGAGAAGATAAAGTTAAAATGGCCGAGAATCAGTCTATCAAGGTGAAGGAATTGTCTGAATCTTGTTCAAGTCTACATGAACTAGCTGCTAATAATGACCTTATTGGCTTTAAGAAAGCAATGGAGGAAGAAGGGTCAAAGATAGATGAGGTTAACTTTTGGTACGGGAGGCAGAATGGTTCTAATCAGATGGTCCTGGAGCAAAGGACTCCATTGATGGTTGCTGCACTTTATGGCAGTGTAGATGCGCTGAGTTACATCTTATCCATTTATGTAACTTGTGGAGCAGATGTTAACCAAGCCTGTGGGTCAGATAACTCCACTGCCTTGCATTGTGCGGCTGTGGGAGGGTCTGCCTGTGCAGTTGAAACTGTAAAATTGTTACTTCATGCAGGCAGTGATGTGAATCGCTTGGATGCTTATGGCAGAAGACCAGCAGATGTGATTATGGTTTCTCCTAAGCTAACCGAAATCAAGGCCAAGCTAGAAGAAATGTTAAACGCAGCTGGTTCATGTCAAACTTCTCCGGCAACGTTGCCTAACATAGTTTCAGGGCCACCTGGGTTTGAGTCAAAGGGGATGGAGTCCATGTCCCCATTGCCATTGTTGCCTCTTTCATTGTCTTTAGAAGCATCCAATAATAGATCAGGTTGTGTGAATTCTCCAACATCTTCGCCAAAGTCCATGGAAGCATTAAAGGGTTTCGGTGATGTTAATGAGAAGAAGGAATATCCTGTGGACCCTTCTTTTCCAGACATAAAGAATAGTATCTATACTACAGATGAATTTCGGATGTTTTCCTTCAAGGTGCGGCCATGTTCACGGGCATATTCTCATGATTGGACTGAATGCCCATTTGTGCATCCTGGTGAAAATGCCAGAAGGCGGGATCCAAGAAGGTATCATTATAGCTGTGTTCCTTGCCCAGATTTTCGGAAAGGGACTTGTAGGCGCAGTGATGTTTGTGAATATGCACACGGTGTTTTTGAGTGCTGGTTACATCCTGCTCAATATAGGACACGGTTGTGCAAAGATGGGACTAATTGTTCACGTAGAGTTTGCTTCTTTGCTCACACATCTGAGGAACTACGCCCTCTCATTGTCTCTACTGGGTCTGCTGTTCCATCCCCAAGGGCATCATCATCTCTGGACATGACATCTGTCATGAGTCCTCTTGCCCCTGGTTCTCCCTCTTCAGTTTCAATGATGTCACCCTTCCTATCAAATCCTCAGCAAGGCAGTGTGCTTACTCCGCCTATGTCTCCATCAGCGTCCTCTGTAAATGGATATGGAGGCTGGCCACAGCCTAATGTACCAACCTTACACCTTCCTGGTAGCAATGTGCAAACCAGCCGTCTTAGAGCGGAACTTAATGCCAGAGACATGCCTGTTGAGGATTCTCCTCGAATTTCAGACTATGAAGGGCAGCAACTCCTGAATGATTTTTCTCCACTGTCCACACAAGCCAGGCTGAATGCTGCTGCTGCTGTTATATCTGGTGGCGGGAACACCACGACAAGGTCTGGAAAATACAAGAGTCACGGGATCAATACTGTTGCTCCAACGAATCTTGAAGACTTGTTTGCCTCCGAGGTAACATCTCCTAGAGTAGCAGTTCTTGAACCTTCCATCTTTTCTCAGATGAGTCCCCAAATGCAAGCTCATAAGACTGCCCAGGCATATATGCAGATTCAAAACCAGATGCTGCCTCCTATAAATACACAGGCATTTTCGCAGGGAATTACACAGATGCAGCAGGCTGCAATAGAGCCTCAGAGCCCTGGACATTCTTTGATGCAATCACCTTTCCAATCTTCCTCGTATGGGTTGGGATCCCCTGGTAGAATGTCACCTCGTTGTGTGGATGTGGAACGTCATAATACATGTGGGTCTCCCTTATCACCGGCTATGGCTGCAACGATAAATTCAAGAATGGCTATGGCTGCTTTTGTTCAGAGGGAAAAACGGAGCCATAGTTCCCGTGACTTGGGAGCTAATGTGAATCCCAGTTCATGGTCTGATTGGGGCTCGCCTACAGGTAAAGTTGACTGGGGGGTTCAAGGAGAAGAGTTGAGCAAATTAAGAAAGTCGGCTTCATTTGGTCCCCGCAGTTATGAAGAACCGGATTTGTCTTGGGTTCAAACACTGGTAAAGGAAACTACACCAGAGGGTAAAGATGGAGGAAATGTAAGCTGTTCTGGGGAAACTCCACACAAGGGGCAAATAGAAAATGTTGATCATTCAGTTTTGGGTGCCTGGATTGAACAGATGCAGCTTGATCAGATTGTAGCTTGAGATTAGGATTATTTATTTGGAGTGGTGGTAGGGATAGGCTCATTTAAAATTCAATTTCTCATTTTTTACTATTTCTTTTATAAAAATTCCCCATTTTAGTTTAGGAAATAGTCTGGTTTTCTACCTATTATCAGAATTACACCTGCAGGAAATTTTGGAGGAAAGCATGCAAAAAGTAGATAGGGATGTTATTCCTATCAGCAGGTTGACAAGCTGAAAATCACTTGGGTGGTAGACCAGAGAATGACACTATTTTTTGTTGACATGGCAACTGAAGATGCTGTTTTCTTTACTTATCATTAACAACCCTATATATATTTGTTTTGAAAGAACTGAGCGGAGAAATGTTGTCAGTTGGTTACTCTGCGCAAGGCCTTGGAAGAAATCCAAGATGTGGCATCTTGGTGCATTTTTAATTTATCAAGTGTGAAATCCATAACAGGTTTCAGTGAGTGACTTCTGAGGTTGTATATGGAAAAACCTATGATGTTGGCTGTCTACTGCTATTTTTCTGTGCCTAAACTGTCAACTAAAGTTTGCAGGTGGCAATTTTGTGGCAGCATTTTTGCACATTGAAGCGGATGGTCTGCACCTGCTATAGAAGTTTTCGAGTCTGTAGAATTTGATGGTGCAAGATGATTTTCTAGTTGATATATTTGGAAGGCTTTGCCAAAGTAGTGGCATGTACATTTTGCAAAAATTTAAAGGATGGCAATCCATTGTTTTGCCATGTAGCTTCACTTTATTGATTAGGTGGAAAGGAATTTTGAGACACTTCAATTTGTGCATACTTTTGTTCTGAACTGCAAAATCAGTCTCTTGTGATGTCCTCAAGGCTATTATGCTCAGGGATTTGCCTAAAACCATAAGTGGCCTTAGATAAGGTACCATTGTATTACCTTTTATTGTTTGGATATTTTATTTATGAAAGTGAATTTATTTTATAATTCTGGTGAGCTTCTTTCTCGTTCTCTTGTCTCTAGCTAGGAGGATCTTTTGTTTCCATTTGTACATGTTTAAAACTTTAAAGCATTGTTAATTTCATCTCAACATGTTGTGGTCATTGTTTCATATCTTGAACGTATTAAAAATCTGGAGTTGTACGAAATCACTCTTTTTCATGACTTGCGGGAAATAAATTATTTTATTTCATTGATTCCTAATGTTTAACACGTTTACGCTTTGTGCATTGAATCTGGAAATGAGACCATTTTGCATCTGGGAACTCGTTTTTGGTTTTTTTTTTTTAAATGAATTTTATTTTAATCTAAATTTTTGGGGACTTTCGGATACATAAATCTGGAAATGAGACCATTCTGCAACTGGGAACTCGTTTTTGGTTTTCTTTTAAATGAATTTTATTTTAATCTAAATTTCTGGTGTACTTTCGGATACATAAGCTCTATGGTTGCGTAGTAATTTTATAAATTTTTTCGCTTGAAGTAATGGTTCACACTTCTAACGGTAATACGCAGGGGCTTGATAAAATACGAACTTCTAAAGTATACTTTTGTGCATGCGTAAACATTTTGTGCATCTGTTTACGGAGTGTTGGCTTGAATAGAAAAGGTTATATTCCAGAGATATGTTTTTGTCTCTAGTGAGTTTTTCAATGTTTTGTTACTGATCAGCTATTTTAAGCTGTTTCAATGTATTATGCCAAATGCAGTGGGATAGGTATAGGTAGTCTTATTTAAAATTTTTAACCTAATATTTCTACATGTGCAAGTGGAAATAATTCATGTTGGCTTTTGTGGTTTAGATATCCCATTCGTTTCATACTGACTTCTGTGGAATTGTTATCTGCATGGTTAAAGTGGAAATTTAGTTCATGTTGGCTTGTGGAATAGATATTTCCATGTATTTCACTGTGACTTATGTGGAACAAATATTATGTCTTTCAGAGGCTATGTTTCTTCAGATGAGGCTTCAAAAAGAAAAACCGTCTATTTGTGCATCAGATGAACTAAAAGCCTGGGGGATTGGTGTTTTTTGGCTTCAATGCCCAATAATCCAAGCAATATGCATAAGAATAATACAAGGAAGAACGTGTTTGCCAAGAGGAAACTTTTCTCGAAAAACCGTTATAAAACACTTTTACTTGGAATTAAATAAAATTATAGTCCTGGGGCTCCCGGTCTCTGGCTTTGAGGTGCACATGATAGGAGATGCCTGTAGTGTGGTGCCTCGACAAATTTGGTAGTTGCTGAGTATTCTTTGCGTGAGAAACAATGGTCTAAAGTGAAGCATTGTTGTAGTTGCTGAGCATTCTTTGCGTGAGAAACAATGGTCTAAAGTGAAGCATTGTTTCAAAGAGAAATATACATGGCAAGAAATATGATTACTAACGAGTGTACTTACAAACTTTTCCTTTCCAAAAAATGGCATTGGCATTTTCAGAGAGATCTCGAAAATGGCATTAGCATTTTCAGAGACAGAGAGATCACACAGAAATAGCATTTTTTCCTGACCTTTTGGCTTTTGAGGTTCACATGTGGGAGCTATTTTTAGTTTCTGGCAGACAGGATACCCAATTCAATAATGACCAATACAAGTCAAGGAATATGTAGCGTATATTTCTGACTGTCCCGTGCATCACGCGAAGTTATGATGTCTCTTTGGAAATTTCTTTTTAAATAAATGAGGCGTTTTCACACAGACAACATGGTATATCTCTACAAATACGTCTCAAGAAATATGGAGTGTCTTTGACTGGCCCAATATTGGGTGGGAGGGAGAATCCTAAAGATACTTTTAGTGCCTCGACAAATTTTTTAGTTGTTCATTCTTTGCTCAAGAAGAAATGGTTCACCCAGACCTCGTTGCAAAGAGCAATATATGTGGCAATATAAAAAACACTTAAAAGTCACTTTTTTGTGTCACATGAAATTATGATAAGTTCACTTAAAAAGTTATTTTTTCAAAAAGTGTTATTTTCAGAGAGATCACATGTGGACATGTGGAAATAATATTTTATTTTTTACTTCACCCTTGGCTTTCAAGGTTCACATGATAGAGCTATTTTTAGTTTCTGGCAAACATGATACCCAATTCGACAAGTGACCAATACATGTCAAGGAATATTTAGTGTATATCTCTGACTGTACCCCGTGTCATGCGAAGTTATGGTGTCTCTCTGGAATTTACTTATTTTTACAGAAAGGCCACGTGATATAATTATTTTTATTTCCTGATCTACCGCTTTGATTCCACCTGAGAGCTCTACTTTTATCCTCCTTGCAAAGATAATACTTATTTTTGACAGTTAACCAAGGGACCTCAAGAAATATGGTGCATCTTTGACTGGCCCAGGCTTTGGGTAGGAGGGAAAATGGTTAAACAGAGGAGAGTCTAAATAAGCTGTACAGGATTGCCATTGGATGGATGCCTTGTATGTGTTACATCTATTATGGTCTGCTATGGTGGACGAAAATACATGCAAACTATCATAATCTCTTAGGAGATGCAGCCTTTGTATGTGAAGAAACTCATATTTTGTTGGTTGGTATTAATGGTGACTCTTGTTCATTTCATAGGTTAAAACAAAATTGGCTGATAAAAAACCCACACGAGCTTAGCGTACTTGAGATGGTGATTGAGGCCAAAACCAGAGTATTTTAGGAGGAGATAGAATCTGTTCACCAGAATATTTTAGGAGGAGATAGAATCTGTTCACTGTTCTGATACAGGGCTTTTGGCCTATCTATTAGGCTGCCTTATTTTATGTGCTATAATGAGGCGTGATGAACGGTTGCTGTCATGAATTTAATTATTGCCAATGCCCTTCCTCTCCAAGCTCATCTTGATGGGAAACTATGGACTTGAATTTGCAATGTTCAAAACTGCCATTGGATGGCCACAAGACTTCCAGATTATATAAAACCATATCAAACTATGGGTTTGAATTTACAATGTTCGAAGCTTCCATGTCAATCTATAGGTCAGTTGGAATAACTAATCATAGACATGTTTAGGATGTTTTTCCGTATTGAAGATTGGTGAACATTAATTGATTCACGAGCATGATTCATAAGAGGGAACATTTGGGAAACATGAACATATTTCAATTACTATATTAAACCAGCATTTACAGGAGGCACATGTATCTGGATCGGAGTGGGAAAAGTAGTTTAGATCCCATTTCAGCTAATTTTCAATAATTATCTAAACACCTCACTTGGGTTTGGCGGAAAAGCTGTGATCATTTCATTCGAGTATTTTCTTTAAACATCTTTATGTAACAGTACTATATCTGTTAGATGTATTATAGTATTTTGTTTTTCAAACATATATGTATGTAAACTATAATTTTGTGCAGGCCCAGAGAACGGGAAAATTTTGGCAGGATTTTGGTAAAAAACCAGCAGAAATTTTAGGAAATCTGGGTTACAGCGGTCAAGCTTCAGGATTATGGGTGTCCCAAGGGTTTTTGATGGTGCTGAATTCATTTCCACCATAAAAAAACTATTAAAACACTCTTATGATCAATTTTTTTGAAAATAAATGTTGGGTTCTAGCCAAAGATAACATTTCGGGTGAAATTGTGGCCTAGGTGGACAATGCTCATCTCTCTTTCTATATATATAGAAAGAAAACAAACACATCACATAAAGTTTATTGGTTTAGTTGTTACTGATATTAATTTAGGGTAATGTCTAATTGTTTTATGTTTTGGGTTTTCGGTTAGAATTAGGTAAGATTATGATTTTAATGTTAGGGTATTGTCTAATTGTTCTATGTTTTGGGTTTTTGTTTAGAAGTGGGCGATATTATGATCTTTGGTTACGTGAAATGTATTTTTGACTATATAAATGGCTTCAGCACTGTGAAGAACTCTTGAACACTTAAATTGTACATATTATACTATTGAAATATATAATTTTAACAAATATTTACTGGATTTTGAGTAAAATTCGCTGGAAAATATGCCTAGAAATACTCCAATTCCACAACAAATTTTAAAATTGCAATGTATAATTATATTATCATGTTTTGTTTTTAGTGGGCCAGCCCCAATGTTGAGTGGAAAGTATAATTATATCGTCATATATATGAAATTTGACTATCAATTTGATAATTTTTTTTCACTGAAAATAGTAGGAGACATGTATTATTCCATGCTCGTACGCTGCCAAAAACCGGGAGATTTACAAAAATAGTTCAGAGCCATTTGTTGGGGATCATAATTTACATTGTGTTCTACTAAGAACAGATTTTTCATCCCCAAAATTACAAAATTATCCTTGACTATTGCTATAAATCCTATCGAACTAGTTAAACAAATAGTTACATATATAATTTGACATCAAAAAACAAGCAAAAATAGGCACATGGTATTGTCTATACCTCCATTGGTGTTGGACTGTTAAGATCGATTCCAATATTTTCTTCATCCAACCTCGGACTTTTCTCAACCAACTTGAGTTGAAGGTGCTCAATTTGCAAACGCAGAGCGTCAACTTCGTCTTCCAGTGGACGAATTCTCTCATTTTTTTCCAACTGTTGTTCTTGTATCTCGAGTGTTTCCCTCTGTGGTTGATGAATGCACCTTTGGATTATAGCCAACCCTTATTTTATTTCCACATGCTCTTTATCACAAACACTGCAAGCATGGTGGAACTTCCCTCGATCATTCACAATGCACCCAAAAGCTTTGCCCGAATGAGGTCAGCGATGGCCCCAAGACCCTGACGCCAAGCTACCCTCTCTTGCTAGACTCAAAGCTTCCATATTGACTATGGGGGATGGCTAGAATTGCGGTAAAAGGATTAACGAACCAAGATAGGACTCACTGAGCTTTTGTAAGACTGCACATCACTTTACGAAAGTAAACGACTTCCAACGACAACCAATTCACACTCACAAACTCTGTTACACCACCATCTCCGGCGACCAATTTAGAAACCTCCTTTTTGCTTAAATCACCAATTATGCTACCCTCAATAGTGACCAATTCATTCCCACGACTACCCTCTGAAACCACCACCGTGTATATTTCATGGACTCTGCCACTACCCAGAGTTACAAGATTTTCCTGAACCAACCACTGGGTCCTTAAGTTGGAAACCCCCAGGACAACAACAAATCAATTCTTGTGACAAAATATATTATCGTTACTGATTCTTATATAGAGAATTATGGTATAGATTTTGATGCAGAGTAGTTGAACAATACACATTCCTCTTAAATCTCGATGCTCTTCCATAATTTCTCTGATCATGGAAGCAACCACCAACTTGTCCAACATCAACTTCCCTTGCGCGAATTGACCCCCCCCAGACCAGTGGGAGTAAATGCTCCTTACACTCACCATAATTTCACATGGTTTCATCTTGTTTTCGCTCACTCCTGCCACTGATACGTGGAGCAATTACCAGGGCTCCCATGCCTAAACTTCTCCATATTCCAAGTGGAGTACCAGTGCAAGGACAACAATCACTCTGCATTGTAAGCCAAATGTCGGAGGGGCGCCATGAAGTAGGAAGAGGGGCCAAGGGAAATAAAAGCCAATGGGACAGGGGCTAGGAGAGAAGGGGAGAGGGGGACAATGAAATGGCTACCAAGGTGGCTGACGTAGAAGGTGAAGGGAGAAGAGGAGGATGAGGTGGAAGTGAGAGAGGCATAGGGGCGCAGGGGGAGAGAGGAGGAGTAGAGGGGAGGAAAGGGGAAGCATGGGGGGAAGGGAGACAAGCTATGGGAGATCAAACAAATAAACTCCATGCCTTCACTCCTATTATAACTCTGTTTCCTACAAAAATCAACCTTAACTATCAAAATTTTGAGATTTATATCAACCATTAGGGATGATAACTAATCCCACAATGCCATTCACCTCACTGCGTTCTTCTTTTATCCTACAAGCCAAATTGGCTTTCTTGTTAGCTTCCTTATTATTACCTCTTAAGATATGGAAAAACTTAAATTGTTTAAAGAGGTATCATTACTTGAGCTCTCTTGATGATCTGGTTCAATTTAATGTTTTGAGCAACTGAGTTGTAGTTCATATGCTTTATAATCAACATGGAATCCCCTAGGATATGCATATTCATGATTCCTTTTTTTGGGCAGAGAGAGCCCGAGGAACAACCCATAGGCCTTAGCTTGATTATTTGTCTTCATTCCCAGACACCAAGCAAATTTATCTTCTATGGTTCCTTCGGGATTAATGAGAATGCCTCCCCCTCCTACCACCTCATCAAATTGATAATTTTTATAAGGGATAAACTTCTATTTCTTTAATTAATAACTTACAAATGAATGTCTCAAGCTATTAATATAAAAGTCATATTTTTCCCTTTTTTATTTTTATTTATTTATTTATTTATTTTTTTATCAGGAAAGAGTAATATATTTGTATTAATCCCCTCTTGGTCGCGACAAAAAGTATGAGAGATTTACATTTCACAAAATTACAAAAAACGACTGAGCGATTACATATTTACTAGAGTACATCTTATAGCACTGCCGTAGAAACAAAATACATTTAAAATTCTTCATGAAAAACAAAGAAAATAAGTAGACTAATCATCATAGTCAACTGGTCGGTTGAGGTCGATGCTAGTTGTTTTTTCAATTCCATGGGAGTTCTTCATTTCCAATTGAATTTGGAGATCATTGATTTTACTTCGCAGAGCATCTACCTCATCTTCTAGCTGTCGAATTTTTATGTTCTCCATGTTCTTCTCGTGCATTTCAAAAACCTCTTCTCTTTGTTGCTGAAGACTCTTTTGAATTTTTGCCAAGCCTGCCTGTAGAGTTGAGTGTTCTCTATTGCAAGACCCACAGGTAGGAGGGGAGTAGGAGGCCAAAGGGGGGCACTTCTCCCACTTCATTTCAGAATGGGTTGCCATCTTAGCCGAGCGTGGGTGCTGATGGCCCCAAGAGCCAGAGTCTATATCGTCGAGAATAAAATGGTGCACAATGGAAATTGACTCAGAGGGGCTGTTCACAATGAGGCTTTGGGATCTTTCCTAGTGACCCAAATGATGAGGATAAATAGAGAACTCAACAAAACCCAAAATGATCACACAATAGCAAGATCTTTCAGAACGGGTCTCGACAGTGTGCAATTGACACTCATCAACACTTGACTCTCCTGCCCAATCAAAATAACTAGAAAATGATAATCTGTAGATTGAGGGAAGGGGCTACCTCCAACATCCAAAATTATCCATTGACAACCCCATCTCTGCCAAAGAGTCCACTCTCCAGCGACCCTCTAGAGAGAGTCAGACACATTCCTATTGCAGAAGTTAAAATCGTTGTTCAACAATTTATAGAACTTTTCAAACAAAAGGCTCGTGTGATTTTGAAAGATGACAAGCTTACCTCCAAGATCCCAATTTTCAACCACGATTGCCTGGGTCCCTGAAACGACTTTTTCCTTAAGAAATTTCACCATCGTGCAAGCAAACCATCTGATCCATACAAGGGGAAGTAAACACGGCTCTATCTATGAGGAATTTCGCATAGTGATAACTTGATTATCCCCGCTATAGAGCCTGATACAAGGAACAGATCGTAGAGTTCCCACACTTAACTTTTCCTCCACACTAAGCTCCCTAACCAAATGAGGATTGCAACCACAAGTTGAGTGAGAAGGAAGTGAAATACTCAAATGATGCCGGATGGGAGGGGAGAGGGGGCACAAATAGGGAGGGAGGATGTGATGGGGGCAGGGGGGCCGAGAGGAGGGGGTGAGGGGGGGATGTTGAGGGGGCAGGAGAGTGGCCGAGAGAGGGGTGGTCGGAGTGGGGAGGAAGGGGACGGTGATGTATATGTGGGGCGGATGGGAGAAGGGAAAACATGGAGCAAGGACGATTTGGGGATGTTGAGGGGCAGGAGAGGTGGCTGGGAGAGAGTGGTCGGAATGGGGGGAGAGGCGGGCTGGGCGAGAAGAGGCGATGATGTGTAGGTCGGGGGGGGAGGGGGCGACGGGGTGGCATACGAGAAGGGAAAACATGCAGCAAGGACGATTTCCCACAAGGGGAGGGAAGGAGGCACAATAGGGATTAATAAACCTTTGAGACCATGATGTGCAACTTTTGTGCCCGATCTTTGTTGAAGAAGGAGAAATTTGTCATCAAAATTTGGACTTTCATTCAAAAATTTAAAGGATGGATAAATAAATATCGATTTCATTAACCTTGTTGCAACCTTCTTTCATTTGGCACGCTGTATTGGCTTGCATATACACATCCTTATTTAGGCCTCTGAGAATGTGAAAAAAACCGCAGATTCTCAAAGAGAGGGAGCATGCCAAGGGTTCTTTTGAGAATTTGATTTAGCTTGTTATTCTGCGTTGCAGAGTTTGAGTTCTTGTGTTTTATGACCAAGAGAGAATCACCTATAATATTCATTTTCTTAAATCCTTTTTGATGAGCTAAAGTGAGTCCAAGATATAGTCCATAGGCTTCTGCTTAGTTATTGGTCTTCTTTCCCAAGCCCCAGGCATACTAATCAACAATTATTCCTTCAAGATTAATGAGAATCCCTCCTCCTTCTGCCCCCCTTCATATTAAACTTGTTAACCCATACATACAAGATATATTATTATATATTATATTGACATATTAAAATAATATCGCCCTCCTTGCAAAGATTCCAAACGTTTATAATACTAAAATATTGTTATGATGTTATCTTTTTGTTATGAGATGCAATTTGTTTTATAATTTAAATTATCCTCTAGGTAAGATGCAATTCAAAATTACAAAGTTCACAATTTAGATAATTGGTTGTAATTTTGGTTGAGTGGTTGAGTTTTTAAAATGAATAGTTGTCTATAGAGGTTCTCTCTAGCCTAGTGTCTAAAAGACGCTGTAATGTCTTGTCTTACTATGTTATGTTATGGAAACATTTTAAATTAGTCAAATTACATAAAAGTTGAAATAAAAATAAAACAAAATACAACTAGATTAGATTAAATTAAAAACTTAATAATTATAATTATTAATTAAAATATTTTGATCCTACAAAATTACATAAAAATATTTTAATATCAAATAATTGATTTTTATATTCTTTAGTATATATTTTCAATTAGAGCCAAATATATTATTTTATTTTCATTATTTATTTTAATTTAATTCTTTCTTTACTATTAACCCTTCCGCTTCTCTTAATTAATTTTATTACTTTAGTTTACACTTTCTTAATTTTATTTGTATTTTGTTTTTAGTATTTCGTGATGTAATTCTAATTTACTATTTTATACTTAACCTAATATTTTAATTTAATAATGTTTATTTTAATTATTTAATATAAATTATTAACCTTAAGTATCAATTTGGCGATTGACTAATTTATTATTTTTAAATATATATAATTAACTCTTATCTAATTTTTTTATAAGTCAATCTTCTATTAATTTAGGAGAAAGGAGTACATAGAGATGCCACCCCGACTGAGTTTGTTGACCAAAATGTTCATCATATGACAAAAATACAAAACGACCTCTAAAGGTAGAAACTAGAACCGATTAGGCCATAAGCACCAGAACACAACTAGTCACCAGAAGTAAGGGTTGTCTTGGGTAGTTCCAAGAGGCGGTGGAGGGCAGAAGTCGCACTGGACATGCCATTCGAAGTGCGCCATCCAGGTCTCCAACTTTTCAACTTTCTTTGAGAGCATATTTTGACCTCTCCACACCACAACTACACGCTCCTTGAGTTGACTCTGGAAGTAGTGAAGCCACTTTAAGGTTTCCATCTGCAACACATGTTCTTCTCTCCAGATGCGTTCACAACATCCATCCGATTCAATAGATTAACAATGAGGTCTCAAAAACTTTCCGCACAACATTGGTGGTGGACTTGCCCTTATGGAGCTTCAGATGCTCCTGGGGCACTTTTCAATCCACCTCGACGTCCACCACCCGACTCCTCTATCTGGCACTGTTCTCCACGCCCCCCCGACTCATCCCCTATTTTCCACCTCTCCTAATGCCCCTCCCCCTTGGCAGACTCCCATCCGTCCTCCACCTCTACCACCTCATGGCTCACCAACACCTCGTCGTCAGCTCCTAGTCGTTTTTCCACCACGGCGAGGCGGAGTTGGAACCAATGCTTGGGCAGGTGTTTCCTCAGTAGCAAGAGGAACAAAGGAGGAATCCTTCCACGATGGAGTCTTCATGGCAGTTGGCCTAGATGAGGAATTGCATAGAGCTTCCAGTTCCAAATTGAATCTCGCCGACCCGCACTTGCACCAAACGAAAATTACCCAGAACATAATCCACTGAATGTCATCGTCTTTCGAGCTTTCTCCGAGAAAATGGCATCCTCCGGAGTTAAGTGAATTATTACCAAATTGAAATAGAAATTTGAAGAGCTTCCACCCGTAGAATTCGACAAACCAAGCTCAGTAGCAAACCCTCTTAGTTTTCTGTTGAAGATGAAGGCGGATGCCACGTGGGCGGGCCGACTGCCGCTGCGCAAAAAACAAAGGCCGGTCCAGCGACCGCCACCACCCTATCCCACTGCTACACTGCTAATTAACCACTAGAGCCGAAGCAAGGACTCTCCATACCCGAATACGCCAAACACACCATAGAATGCAACTTCGCAAGTAATGGACACCTCCCTCTTCCCTGCGCCTGACACCCTCCCCAACACACCGCCAGGGCTCTCTGCCCACAAAAACCAGCGTTACCAGCTCGCCATGCCTTTTTGACCACCAGCCCATCACCTTCCTCCAGACGTGAATGCAAACATAGATGAAAATACCCGGGATCGCCACTAGTCCGTCGTATTTCACCTTGCCACCCTTGACAACATTCTGAATAATGCTTGTTGCATGCTTAACCACCCGTTGCACTATACCACTCCCCACAACTATTAATGCCTGAAAGGACCGGGAGGCCCATACCCCCCACCTCGAACATTTGGATTTAGTCATGTGGTGACACAACCATGTGTTGCCGGTTCCGCACCCCCATTGGGGAATCGACCCTTATCTCATTAATATTATTATTTATTCAATTTTATGTCATTCTCAAATTATTTTAATTAATTGCATTAAATTAATAATTATTAATAAAATTTCTCATCCTCTTCACGCTTTGTAATGGTCATATCATTTATATATTTTTGGTCTAGAACTCTTCACAATATCAATTTGAGCTTGTTTCCCTTGAATATGGGTAATTGTTCCCTGAAACATCAAACTCTAATGGTCACACCCTTTATATATTCTTGGTCTAGCACACTTCCCAATATCAATATGAGCTTTCTAACCCTGAAGATGGGTGAAGTGTTTCCCTTAAACATGAGACACCTCAACAAGTCTACACAAGATTCCATAAAAAGATATCAATATAATAAAAACAAATATCAAATAAAAAAATAAGATTAATAATTAATAATTAATAGTTGTATCAATTTGAGCTTTTTGTCCCGAAAATGAGTGAAGTGTTCCATTGAAACATCAAACACCCTAATGGTAATATCCCTTATATATTCTTGGTCTAACACTCTTAGCAATATCAATTTGAGCTTTTTGTCCGTGAACACTCGTGAAGTGTTCCCCTGAAACATGAGACACCTCAACTAGTCTACACAATATTCCATAAAAAATTATCAACATAATAAAAACAACTATAAAATAAAAAATAACAATAATAATTAATAAGTATTATCAATTTGAGCTTTTTGTCTCTAAAGATGGGTGAAGTGTTCCCCTAAAACATCAAACACTCTAATGGTCACATCTTTTATATATTCTTGGTCTAGCATTCTTGACAACATTCAACACCTTAATGATGATTATTATTATTATTTTATTTTTTATTTTATTTTTTATTTTATATATATTCTTTGTCTAGCACTCTTGGCAACATCAAACACCTTAATGGTAATATATATATATATATATATATAATATATATAATATATATAATATATATATATATATAATATTTTAAATTTTTATATATTCTTGGTCTCTATCACTCTTCGCAATATCAATTTCAGCTTTCTATCTTTGAAAATGGGTGAAGTGTCCTTTGAAACATGAGCCACCTCAACAAATCTACACAATAAATAAAAAACGAACATAAAATAAAAAAGTAAAAAATTTTTTTTTTTTTAATATTATAAGATGGACAAGTCTAGATTCATCTTAATCTAGATCTACATGTCTAGAAAAATCAAATTGCTTTTCATTTTAAAAGAGATTTACAAAGTGACTTAATGATACTTAATAAATCTAAAAATTAAAATAAATATTTTCATTTAAAGAAAATTACAAAATGATTTAATGATACTTAATAAATCTAAAATTAAAATAAATCTTTTATTTTAAAATGGATTTACAAAATAACCTTAATAATACTTAATAATTTTAAAAGAAATTTACAAAGTGATTTAATGATACAATAAATCTAAAATTAAAATAAATCTTTTCATTTTAAAATAGATTTACAAAATGACTTAATGATACTTAATAAATCTAAAATTAAAATAAATCTCTACTCATTTAATCAACTATATTTTCAAACAATGGTTACAATTGTTTGTGTAAAACTGATGTAACTACTTTTTTTTCCAATCATTCTTGTTCATTAAATAATAGTACCCAAATAACTATTGAGAATATAATTAGATTTACTTTGTTAAATTATCTGGAACTTTCTGAGATTGAAGATCTACTTAAAATATTATAATACTGTCAGATAATATCAATTAGGTTTTTTTTATTAAATTTAACTTATTGGTAATACATTCACATATATTGTTTAACCATAAACATAAACATAAACCATTTTTCTTGTTAAACAATTTTTTTTTTTATAATAGTAAGAAAATTTTATCAACCAACCAGAATCAATGAACATGACTCACATATTCTGACTCACACATCATGTTATTGCAGCCTTCGTGTTACAACAGTTTTAAAATTCTATCATCCACCAAAGTTGTACATGAATCACAATCCTGCTTTTGTGGATACGATCTCTGAAACATCCATAAAGAAACATGCCAAGCATCCAACCAGAGTTGTACATGTATCACACATCAACCTTTTGTGGATATGGTCTCTGCAACATCCACAAAGAAACATGTCAAGCATCCAACTAGAGCTGTACATGAATCACAAATCATCCTTTTGTGGATATGACCTCTGCAGCATCCACCAAGAAACATAAATAAATATTTTTTTTGGGAGGTCTTTGTGTCCCTTTTGCCAAGAAACATAAAGAAATGTTTTTTTGGGAGGTCTTTGTTTCCCTTTCGCCAAGAAACACAAAAAATAATTTTTCTTCCATATCTTTGTGTTTGTTTTGCTATCAATATCTTAGTGCGGGTTTCTATTTGTAATGATGTTGTAATGATGTATTTCTTTTGGTAAATTTAGATAATTTATTGTAATTAATGTTTATATATAGAAAGCTAGTGAAATATTTACTAACAGTGAAAATGAAAACCACTAGATTGTATATCGCCAAGATTATAGTTGAATGAGGGAACCCATTATAGTATATACCTTATAGAAGGTGCCCAATAAAAGACAAAATTTATCTTCCACACCAAGTTATGCTGGAGGGAGAACCTTAAGCAAGCCATGAGAAGCTACAAGCTCTAGAGATGGTGCTACAACATTCAAATCCTAGAGGATTTATATAGATGGACTAATAGAGTTGACAAAGGGAGAAAGAGACAATGTACCCCAAGCTTTGAGATGCTACATCTCTTCAATTTCACTCAAGTAGCTGATTTCATCCTCCACCCTTTGAATTCGTGCTCGTAACCAATGATGATATGCATTATTGTGGCTAATTGTTGGTAACATATTTCAAGTTGTGTCAAAATTTCTTGGAGATCAATGGCTTCACTAGCAGAGATTCTAGGAGCTTTATGCCACCTAGACAGGAAGATAGAAACCATCATCCAAAAATTATAAAACCTGTACATTGCGATCTAGTCTGACAATGCATGGACCCAAGAAATGAGTGGTTTGGGAGCCGTAAGGAAATTTCTAAGTATGTGGTAAGTCCCCTATATTAAAGCCATTACTCAAAACCATAAGTTTCCATGATCATGTGCACACAAAACCATGACTATCATAATGAGGGGATGGGACAAGCAAGTAATTTCCATGAGTGTGTCAATTAAAGAGTCACCTATACCTCATGGTCGTTTGAGCCCAAAAAATACCTCAAAGGTGTAACACTTCCTCCCATCCCCTTGTACTCTCTTGATCCGTGGGAGGTGTTACTTGATAATTTGACCCAACCACCAAGGTTACTTATGAATATGGGGTCACACAAATCTTTCTTTTCCAAAGTTTGCGGAATTTAAGTTCTGATGCTACCACTGTATCCAACTTATCGAGAGCTTCTCGATGATAATTTTTTTTTATCTCAATCTGACCCCTGGGTGAAGGTTATCCCATTTAAAGTTTGGCCTATTAGAAGAGGCCACACCATTGTGCTATCCACATGGCACCCACATGTACCTGATAGGTCAACATAGTGGATCATTGAGCCATATTGATGTCATACCACTTGGATGTATGCCACCCGCGACGTTTGAAAGCTAACCAAATGAATAAACGGGTGAAGTGCGACAAGTGGGTAGGATTCCACTAGGTTAGGTTCCCACCAAAGCATAGTTGTTTTTCGTTGTGGTGGTTTCCTATTTTGGACCCTTCGCCCACCCCCTTGCTTAACTCATAATGGACTAGTGGGGCCCCAATGTGAATCATGGATGCAAATTGGACCCATATTGACCCACACTACAATTTCACTGCTCAAAAGTAGCTTCCTTTTAACAAGGCTCTCATGATGAGAGTTCAAATGTCGAAACCCTGCCTCTCCCCCCTTGTTAACCCATTGTAGACTTTGGGGGGCGTGGCGGGGGGCCCTGAAATGAATGTGGGCCATTGATCCACTATGCTCATAATCATGCCGTCGAAAGAAGGTCAGCCGATATAGATACCCAATCGATAGTGATGGGGTGTCCTATTAGTTGACGATGTTGACAGATGACCATTTTCACATCAAATACCATCACTGCTCCACTGCTACTACTTGATAGAGAAGTCACTCATAGAGAGAGCAGGATGAGTGATAAGTGGTCTTGTCACTTGACAACTAAATAACTAGAACTATTCCTAATAGTTTATATTTTCGTCTCTCGGCCTTAGGATTATTGGGGTGAACATAACATATGCGAAAGCCCGAGAAGGCCTTCAAGGGATGATTATACAAGTCCAAGCATTTCGACCTTGGTAGTTATTGCAAGTTAAATAGTTTTTCCCGTGAGATAGGAATTCTCAATTCTTCATTAAAAGGAATTGTAAGTTATAGGTTCACATGTGAGGTCTATAGGCTCGACTCTTAACAGGGAAAATATTAAAACCTTACAAAAATGCATATAAACATGCATATACCAGTTGATCAACACATCATTTAAATACATGTATACTTATCAAATAAAATAGTTTACAAATCTTTGTCTGACAACAATGTTTATAATACACAACATTCCATAAAACCTAAGTCATCATAAGCAATTATGAACTATGAATATACAAAGGTTTAAGAATTAATTCATGAAGTATATAAAAGCATATACTAGCTCATTATCATATGAAGCATAAATCATCATTCATACATCAAATATACATAACCATTATACTTATCTAAGTAAGTTAAATTAGCTCGAAACTGGAGAAGGGACTTCTCCTCTCCACCCAACCATAGGCCAACTACACTACAATATTTCTTGTAGCAAACCACTCCCGAGTTGGATCCAAAGTTTGAGAGGAATTCCTTGCTCAAGGCTATTTCACACCAATGGATTGGTCAAACACTCAAGAAAGGAGTACACTTTCGAGATGGTTCATCAACTACCCTCTGGTAGTAAACACCCAAGGACTCACCTATTCTTTAAGCTTCAAAACACAAGGCTTCACCCAAATTATAGAAGGGGGTGTGCTGTCCAATACATGATTGAATTCCACTATGAAGGTGGTTCACATGTCAGTTAGCAAGCACTTAGCTTGCACTATGTTGTTCCTCATCCTAACTGCAAGCACCTGATGGGTTAATCTAGATAATGAAGGTGGTTCATTGGTCAGTTAGAAAGCATTAGGTATTTCTTCAACCTAACTCCAAGCACCCAATGAATTAAACTAGGGAATGAAGGTGGTTTGTTTTCCAGTTAGAAAGCACTAAGTGGTTCCTCAACCCAATTTCAAGCACATGGTGGTTTAACCCAATTTGCATGGAACTGCATACCATCAACACAAGCTCACACAAGGATTTCAGTGGCACCAATTAGTGTCAAAGTTATTAACACCCAAACACACAGGGTACTAGCTCAAGGTCATAACACCTTAGAGTTCAGAAGGAGAGAAAGAATATGACTCCAATGGAAGCTTTAAATAGTGAGTTATTCAACAAATGCCTTCTTTTCCAACAAGCGTGTTGAACCCTCGAACCAACTCCACTAAACAAATCTTGAGTTTTCTACTGCTGTGTGTATATGTAGGATTTCACTTGTGTCCCTTCACATATCCAAGAGAGAGAGAGAGAGAGCACTGCCTTGGATCCTCGATGCCTTTTCCTCCATAGTTCTCTCCTTGATATACGATAGTGGATAATGAGAATGGGCACACCCATTCCAATCTCAATTCTCATTAATGAGTTGTTGGCGACTCTCCTAACTCCATTTTGGCCCTAATAAATGTAAGTTTTAAACCTATACAAAAATTACCTGCAGAGGAATTCTAAAAAACAAAAAATAAACAATGGTGAGAATATAAAATAAATACACAGACATTTCCTCTAGATCCCAAAATGAGGACTACCGAACCGATTTTTCAGTATGTTCCTTTCAATGTTACAATACATATATATACATGTCGAAGCATTCATAAACCCCAATCCATTAACCTTGGATTAGAACATAACCGTATTTCCCTTGAATGGATCTACAAAATAACATGGGAATAAAACCATCATACCCAAACTATGTGCAAAACCCATGCACAAAGCCATAGGTAGGTCCTACCACCTAATATAGGGTCCATTTTTTTTCCCAGGGCGTTACCCCAAACACTATGCATGGGGGATACTGCCCCCCTAAAATCCCCCAACAAGGGAGGTTGCGTCCCCTCCCCCCCTTGATCCCCCTGCTACACCCGACACAATGAATAGGGGGGGCTATTAGCCCCCTTGTGACCCCCCCAATGCGTGCGACTAGTCATGGAAAAAATATAACACACACCCAACATTCTCCCACTTGTTTTATTTTCCACATAGGGGATCACAGGAGAGCTTAGTCATTGGCGAGCCCTACAATGGCCATTGTTTCTCCACACCAAGAAACATTCTCAGTGATCAGAAAATTCGTCAATGCATTTGTTGTATTATTCACAAAGTCCACCTTTACCAACAACACCTTTTTGTTCTCATCCATATCCCTCACAAAGTGATATTGAACATCAATGTGCTTTGTCTTTGAATGATAAACTAGTTTCTTCTCCAATAAAATTACACTTTGGTTATCATAGTATATCCTTATAGCTCACTGTACCAACCCCATACTTGAACACAATCTCTGCAATCAAACTGCTTCCTTGCTTGCATGAGCAACTGTCATGTATTCAACCTCTGTAGTTGAAATAGCCACTAGAAAATGTCTCTTGCTCATCCAACTAAATGCACCTCCAAATAAGTTAAACACATACCCACTTGTAGATCTTCTTTGATCCAGATCTCCAACCCATTCTAAATCAACAAAGCCACGAATGTCCAAAATTCTATCCAATCCTGGTCTTCCTTGGTAGCACAAACCATAATCACTAGTGCCACACAAATACCTAAAAACCCGCTTTACTGTTGTCCAATGCTCCTTCCTTGGTTTTGGCATAAACCTACTCAATACTCCCATTGCATGTGCAATGTCTAGTACAACCCATTGCATACATCAGGCTACCGACTGCACTTGTGCATGGAACATGGGACATGTCCTCTTCCTCTTCTTGTGTCTTGGGACACTGTTCAACAGGTAAATTTACACCTACAGGAATAGGAATCTTCACTAGTTTACTATCTTGCATATAAAACCTCTGCAATATTGTCTTGACATGCTTACTCTGGTTTAACCAAAGTTTCCTTTTTGTTCGATCTCATTTAATTTCCATTCCCAAAATATAGTTTGCAACACCAATATCCTTCATGTCAAATTTGGAGGAAAATTGGGTCTTCAAATACTAGATAATTTCTGTTATTTCCAATCAGCAACATATCATCCACATACATGACTGGATAAATAACACGGTCACTAATTAATTTAAAATACACATAATGATCTGCTTTGCATTTGGTGAAGCCAAGTCCCCGTATATATGTATCAAATTTCTGATACCACATCCTTAGTGACTATTTTAATCCATACATAGACTTTTTTAACTTGCACACCAGTTCTTTCTTTCCATTCACTGCAAAGCCTTAAGGTTGCTTCATGTAGATCTCTTATTCTAGATCCCCATGAAGAAATGTTGTCTTCACATCCATCTGTTCTAACTCAGAATCAAAAGCAACATCAACAGATAAAATTAATCTAATAAAAGCTACCTTGGCAACAAGAGAAAAAATATCACCAAAATCAATTCCCGACACCTGTGAATAACCTTTTTCTACCAATCGAGCTTTGTATCTCTACACCTTGCCTTTTACATTCATCTTCTTCTTAAACACCAATTTTCTTCCAATGGGTTTCCTTCCAGTCGACAACTCCACTAGATCCCAAGCTTCATTTTCGTCCAAAGATGCTATTTCATCAACCATGGCCTCTTTCCAGAGTTTTCCATCCTCTGAATCTACTGCTTCCCTGACAGTTTTGGGATCATCATCAGTAATAGCTAAAACAAAATTTGAACATAAAGCAGATGGAGTATACCTTTCTTGCTACCTTCTTTATTGAATTGATCTTCTCACAACTAGAGTTTGTGGCCCTTCATCTTTTGATTTCTTTTCTGTTGTAGAGTCTGATTCTTCCTCCTTTAGCTCAAACTCTATCTTCTCAAGTTACTTTATTAGGACATCATGATTTAATAACATTTGTCATCTCTCTAAACACCAAATCTCAGATGTGCACAACCTTCCTTGTTTATGGGTTCCAAAGCTTATAACCTTTTAAACCATCCTTATACCCAATAAAGATGCACCTTTCAGATGTACTATCCAACTTGGTTCTTTTCTCCTTTGGAACATGTACATATGCATCACAACCAAATACATTTAAATGTGAAAGAGAGGGTTTCTTACCAGTCCATACCTCATGTGGAGTCTTATTCTCCATTGCTAATGAAGGTGATCTATTAAC
The DNA here is from genome assembly GCA_000404065.3 of Pinus taeda. Classification (NCBI taxonomy): domain Eukaryota; kingdom Viridiplantae; phylum Streptophyta; class Pinopsida; order Pinales; family Pinaceae; genus Pinus; species Pinus taeda. The sequence continues at coordinate 32,202 of APFE030949906.1, read as the reverse complement.
CAGGTAACATGCAGTCTCCATCGCCTCTGCCTAGAATTCCTGTCCTAACCCGGCACCACTGAGCATGCTTCTTGCCTTTTCCATCAACACCTCGTTCATTATTTCTGCAACTTTGTTTTGATGAGGTGTGTATGCAGTTGTCTTCTGCCGCGCTATTCCACACTTCTTACATAACTCTTCAAATTCCTTCTTGCAGAACTCTCCACCATTATCTGTCTTCAACACCTTTATCTTCTTCTCTGTCTAGTTTTCCACGAGAGCCTTAAAATATTTAAACCTGTCAAAGACTTTAGATTTATTTACAAGGAAATATATCCATGTATTCCTTCAAAAGTCATCTATAAATGATACATAGTACACAGACTTACCCAATGATGGAAACGCCACAAGTCTAAATACATCACTGTGCACAAGCTCTAATATCCCTTTCACCCTCTTGGCACTAGAGGGGAAACTCACCCTATTCTGCTTCTCATATACATAATGTTCATAGAAATCAAAATCCAAAGAGAAATTATACATGCCTTCTACCATACCATTACCATGAAGTATTCAAAGACCATTCTCTCCAATATGTCCAAGCCTTTGATGCCATAACATGGTCTTTTTTCCAGAGACCACTAGATTTTCTACTCCACTTTCAGGAACCACATAACTTTTGCACCCATCAATAACAATAATACCCAAAATCTTGTATAAATTTCCAATCCGCACTCCCCACATCATTACCAGTGCTCCCCGAACCATATTGTAGGCATCTTTCTCGAACACTGTTTTTACGCCTGCATCATCCATATTTCTTACAAAAATCATATTTCTGGCCAATGCAGTAATATGCAGAACACCTGAAGTGTTCTAATCCTTCCACCTTGCAACTTCAGCTTGAATTTTCCGCGTCCAATGATTCTAGCCTTCCTATCATCTTGTAAGAAGACATCACCACCATCATATTTCTCATACTCGTAGAACCACTCCCTATGGGGAGTGAAGTGAAAGGATGAACCTGAGTCAATCAACCATGCATCATGATCTACATGTGCCCTTGAATAAGAAGCCAAGTATACATACCCACCTTCATCTAAGGTGGTTTACGCCTCTGCAGAAGGATCATCACCAGATCCCTTTCCTTTCTCAAGAGCTTTAGATCTATAATCTTTTTTGTAGTGGCCTTCATTTCTGCATTTCCAACATACCTTACAGGTTTTCTTGGAGATTTAGATTTCCCACTCGAGGACTTATTTTTGTTTCGGTTTTGGGAATGCCCTCATACAAAGAAGGCATCTCCATTCTGTCTCTCCATTTTTTTCCGTCTCATCTCCTCCAACAAAAATGATGAGACTATTTCATCAAACTTCAAGGTAGCTGTCTTGCTACCTATAACAACGACCAGACTATCCCACGAATTTGGTAGAGAACACAGATAACTGCTGCACTTATCTTCATCTGAAATTTTTATATCAACAATTAAAAACTAGCTTACCAAAGTATTAAAGACGTTTGGATGCTCTGTCACCGAGTCTCCATCCTTCATCCTTATGTTATACAACTTTTTCTACCGGAACAATTTGTTCACCATAGACTTAGATTGGCACAAAGTCCCTAACTTGACCGAAAAATCCTTCTCTGTAGCTTCTCCAGATACATTCAACAATGCTGAATCAGAGATACACAATCGTATTGTGCTCTTTGCCTTTTGATCCAACTTCACCCAGTCTTCTGTTGATATTACCATTGGTTTAGTACCCTGATCTACCGTAATCCACTGATCTTTATCCACCAACAAATCCTCCATCTTGAGTTTCCACTACTCAAAACTATGATCATTAAATCTCTCGATCTCTATCTTTCCACTACTCTTCATCTTCTTTCACCCCAAGAATCAATCCTGTATATCTCCCACTGAACATGGTCTACCACAGGCCCGAGCAAAACCCATCAGTAGCAAAGGCGTCCCCTTGAAGCCGAAACAACTCTGAAACCAAATGTAGGTCTTAACCCTGTACAAAAATTACCTGCAAACTAATTCTAAAAAACCTCATCGATCTCCCAATATCTCTTCGCGTAGAGACAAAACAAGGTTGCAGATTGAGAATTTTGACTTCTTGTCAGAACCCTCACCATCACATCTAAGGATAGATTTGTCCTCTGTATGCTTATGTGATGAAAGAGATTGATCGCTGGGCATGGAAAGGTATAGATCTCGATCTTGACATCTTGGCACTGTCAATGGATTGGAATCAAGACCCATATTCACTTCGACTGGAAAAAATGTGTCACAGATCATCACAACCCTAACCTCCAATGCATTCCCAACTTGGCCTTCAACCAAGTATTTGATGCAGAGAGTTTCAGATCCACAAAGATCTGCAATATCGTAAACCCTCACTGCTCTGCAATTATCAGAATTCGCCATTTCGCTTCGAACGGATTTGTTACAGAGACGCTAATGATTATGTCCGAATGAATATATTAATTAATTAATCAATTAAATTAAATAATATATATCATATATTGGTCAATAACTTTGGTTTATTTCTTTAATACCTTGACTAATAATCTATTTGTTTTGATTCTTAGTTTTTAGGCTTTCTTGTTTATTGTTTTGGATATTTTTATATTTGCCTTGATCCCTAGTTTAAGTTTGACTTGAATTTATTATATTTTTATTCATATTTAAATCTAAATAATTTAATTTATATGATTTCATATGGCATTTTATTACAATTATTTAATTCTTCAATCTAAATATTTGACTCAATATCTAACCATAACTTAATAAAAGGTCTAATTTTAATATAGTTCAATATAGATATTTGATTTTATATAATATTATTTTTATTAGTTCAATTTATTCCTATTTATTTTATATTTTAATAAAAATATTAACTTAGTCTTCATCTAAATATTTGAATTTTTCAAAATTTGACTTGAGTCAATTTCTAACATCCTAAAAATCTTTTTTCAAAACTAGGTGTTTAATATAGCCCTTAAAAATATTAAGGATCTTTACATTGGTCTCTCTATTTAATCTTGTGACATGATCTAAGTCCCCATCTTGTCCCAGTGATGAACCACATTGGATGGTTCGAAACACACCGATAAATGATCTCTAATGTGATTTCTCCAAAATATTTCCTAACACATAAAATATTTCTTTAATTAATTAATATATTTCAAAATCATTATAATTTTTTTATAAGAATTGAAACTAAAGTAAATTAGAATGAGAATAAAAAAATGAAAAAATCAATATTAATATATAAATAAATTAAAACATGTTTTTAAATATTAAGATGATTTGTAATGCCTAATAGTTAAGAGCATGTGTTTCCTCCTAAGAGGTCACAGGTTAAAAACCATAGAGGGGTAGAGTATGTATTCATAGACTTAACAGTGAAATCGCTACGGAGGTGGGTCCTTTGTCCCATAAACAAGGGGGTCTTATACACCAATTTGGTGTTTGGCTTTGTCGTGACCTTAAAATTGGATAACAATAATAATAATAATAAACACTTAAAGGTAAAATGATTGTTGGATCGTCATAATAATATGTCAACAATCATGATCATACATAAATATAATGTACAAAGCACGAGATATTATCAATTAAATATTTTACATTTAAATGATAACATTGTATAACGATAAAATTAAATTGATTGTTAAATCAATTTTAATGTAAAGTAAATTTTTATATTTTATATTTAAAAAAAATTATAAAAAGGGAAAGTTTTGTCGTGGTCCGTTACTTGAGAAATTATTTAAAAAAAAATTAAAGTTTTAACATATGAAAATTTTACTCAAGTATAACAATATTGTTAACAAATTATTTTGGAGTGTTAGGTCAGTAGGGCCATAAAAAACTTGACAAACAAAATCATAGAAAGAGAATTCAAAATAATGAATTGCACAAAAGCCATTATTTATACTTATCAACATTGAGGCTACCACTGGAATGGACTCCTGGCTATTTCTAGGCGAAGTAGCCAAGTCAAGGAAATGCCTAAGTGCATCTCTATATATCCGTGCTTGTAATCCATGATGCTCATGTTAGGCTAAATCTCATCCAATATTAGGATAATTTATTCTTTAGCCTCATTCCTACCAAGCATAACCCTACCCAGTAAGAGATTTAGGTGTTAGTAGATGTCTACAATGTATATATAGATTGGTTATAGCGACCTCGAGTGTGGCCCATATTTAGCACACAATCAAGAACCTCAACTATCAACTTTGTGTTAGTCATATAACTTCTTGCCTCTAGTTTTTCTCTTTCCACTCGCTCAGTTCATCTTATATTGGCTAAGGAGTATAATTTCTATATCAATGAGTAGAGCTCTCAACCCTTTTCTGGGCATGAGGTCTATCTTTCTCTCTATAATATGCCACCCCTATTCTACTATGATATCTTTACTGAGGCATAGTGGACGAGAGCCAACATAAAGGAAACTAAGGTGGAGGTCGCCCCAGGTAAAAAAAAGGGATGCACATAGATAAACAAAGGACTGTACAAAAGAAAGGGGACAAGATCCTAGCAAGAAACATGTTGGATAGGAATAAAGAGAGCAATGAAAATAAAGAAAGAATTCCCATATATCGAGGTGGGAAAGGTATAATTGCAAGAGTATCCTAATGCCCAAAGCATAGCTCAATGCTCAAAGCCAGTTGGATATATGCCAAATAAAGGCTTGAAGTATTAATGGCCGTGCCAAGGAGTCAAGCGAGATGCAAAGTAAAAAGCATGGAATTAAGATATATAAATAGAAAGTAAGGGGAGTTACCAGAAGTAGAGTTGTTTGAACTAAGTGTAATAGAATCATCATGAACCATAATTCAACTCTCAAATCACTTGTTTGTTTCTTGAGGATCCATCCCTTATTGTGAGTGCTAGAACCATGCAACATGAATGTTTTCCCCAACCTGAAAAGATGGTGGAGCACAAGGAAGCTGGCCAAGACTAGGTTGATTGAAGACTAAGGACAACCAAGCATTTCATAGTAAAGATATGAAAAGTTTCCACTTGAAATACATCATGAAGGCTATACCATGACTTGCATCACCCAACATCAGAGAATTGTTATAAGTCATATGACTTCATGCTAAGGAATACATATGTCTTAATTATTTTGAGGGGGAAACATTTCCATGTCCTTGCCATTAAGTGCTTGGTGAGACAGTGACAATGTACCCCCACCAATCGCACGTCAAGCACCCCATCTAGAGTATTTATTTATAATTATATTTGTTTATTTATTTTTATTTTTTAATTTTAATTTTTTAATTTTAATTAATTAATTATTTATTTTATTTATTTATTTTTTCGTGTAAGGCTAATTCTATTAAAAGAAACAAAAAATATAATTACAAATAGGCCTCAGCCTCAACCGTTATCAACGAAGTTCATTAGGAGTATCTAAACTGCCCCATATTTGGGGAAACTAGTTTGTCATAGCAAAAAACCATACATATGACCTGGACCCAACACCGAAGAAACCAGAAGAAGTTTTGACATAACACCACATGATGCAGCTGAAATTATGACATAACCACCTATTGTTTAGGCAAAAATAAAAAAAACAACAAGTGACTGGACCAAACCCGTTAACGGCAGAAACCTGAGTTGGCGTGTGGGTGGCAGCGAATGCCACGTGGCTTCACTTGGGTTCATCCTGGTCAGGAGTCTCCTTGACAATGCGAAAAGCATACCGATACCAATCCTCGTCTGCCTCCGCCACGCCGCCTTCCACCACGCCACCTGGTGGCTCCCTCGCCGGAAGGGTGCCAATCGAACTGTCGGCTATAGCCATCGAAATAGAAGCTCTGACTGAGCTGCCACTTGGTTGCCGAATGTCTCCAGCGTGTTCTCCTTCTGCATCCAGTCCGCAACGCCGAATTCCCCTGCCTTCTTCCTTCGGGAGCTGCTCAGATCCACGACCAATTCCATGACTTCGTTCCTCCTGAAGTTGCATTTCGGAGTTTCTTACAAGAGTGCTGTGCTGCTCACTTTCTTTAGAGAATACAATGGTAACAATGGCAGTTATGATAGGCCCGTTCAGGTTGCTCTGGAACCTGAATTGAGTCAAGTGAGGGACTGTACTGGGTTGCAAAGGAAAAGTGGCTGTATGAAGCCTAAAATCTCTGTGCTCGACCATTGAAGCCTGCACACGACCCCGACCACTGCGAGTTTGAGGATAATGTCTGTGAGGTGAGCTGGGAGGGGGAGAATTTTCATGGGGAGGAGGTGGTGAGGTAGGTTTAGAGCTCTGCTGCCACTGCAGGTACCACCTATGATTCGGTGATAGACCATATCAATGTGGTGGGAATGGAATTTAGTAGGATAGAAAGCTGGGAAGGTAAGAAGAGTATGAACAGAGGGCGACTGGACAGGATTCAGAGGGCAATGCTTAGAATGGGAGTAATGATGCCCATTTCCAAGGTCGATACAACGCAGAAGCCAACATCGGCTCCCGGTAACAGTTATGTTGCAGGGATTTCCAGCTTGGGGCGAGAAAATGCTGAGGGAAGGAGGGCAGGCTGAGGGGTTGAAAGGTTCCATGCTAAGGCAATCTGCGTCCGGATCTCGGCCTGAGCAGCCATTAAATGCAGCATGCAGGCGGGCTTGCGTTCGCTTCAAGTAAACTTGGGATGGTGCGCTGCCACCATCTGGCTGGTTTGAACGCCGTCAACCCGTTGGGTCACCATTAAATGTCTCGATGGTCACTCGCATCCGAGTGCGCTTCTTCTTCCTGTGCCATTTCACTCTTCACCAGTTCCTTATATTCTAATAACTGGTGTTCAGTGGCTAGCATAGAAAGCGAACCTGTAAGGAGATCCATCCCACTTTCCACTCCTATATTAGCCAATAGGTCAGCCACTTTATTTCCATCCCGACATATGTGCTTGAGATTGACCGTTCTCTGGGAAGAGAGCCAGATTTCAATAAGTTCTAGCCGACTCGCCAATCTCCAACTGTTGCTCACTTTGCTTGATGGTGTTCCCTGCAAAATTTTGTTGACCATATTTATAAGGATCTGCGAATCACCTTCTATAACAAGCGGGAAAAAACCATGATTTTGAGCTAGAAGGAGTCCCTGCCATAATCCTTCTAATTCTGCCGAGTTATTAGTGTCCCATCCGTTTGAGCCTACGTAGGTTAGAAGGGGAGCTCCCTTATGATCCTTGAATATTCCCCCAAATCCTGCTTTTCCTGGATTCCCTTTCAAGGCTCCATCAAAGTTTAGCTGGAATATGTGATGTGGAGGAGGAAGCCACTTATCTGGTGTCCTGCTCTTTGCTGGAGTTTTTCCTTTGACTATCATCTCTTGATTCCACTGAAGGTTCCCATTTTCCCATATTTTTTGTTCTTGAGGGAGGGAGGGAAAGTCCTCCTCATGCCATGTTTGAAGAAGTAAATTTTCCCTAATATTTTGACATACAGTATTCCAAAGAGTTTCCAAGGGCGAGAATTGGTCCTTGAAGATTCGCCGGTTTCTCTCCTTCCATATTGTCCACATGAGAAAGCCCGGAATAAGCTTCCATAAGGAGTTTAAAATCTTTCTTTTAATTGGGTTTCGAGCCCAGTTGCGAACAATGGATATAATATCTCCTTGGATCCGTCCATCCTTTTGGCATCTAAATTGACTTTTCCCCAGAGCTTGTGTGCTAGTGGACAAGAGTGCATAAGATGCTTAGTGGATTCCTCTTCTTGCTTGCAGTTGGGACAAATGGAGGGGCCGTGGAAGTTTCTCTTCCGGAGATTATCCCACGTAAGGATTTTGTTTTGACATAAAAGCCATAGAAAGGTGGAAACTTTCGGCCAAATATTGGGGTCCCAGACTTTGTTCCAGAGAGGATCTTTGACAGTGTGTTCCTTTATGATGATGTTATAGGCCTCCCAAGTAGTGAAGGTTCCTTTTTCTTCATAGCCGCATCTTAGAACATCCTTTTCATATGAATGTTGTATTCTTCTCTTCGATAGTTCTATACCAAGAACCTGTTGAGCTGATTCCATTCCATGTCTTAAGATGTGGTCCATGCAAAGCCATTACCTGTACCCCTATGTTGTGGAAGGGTGCGAGAAGAGCTTGACTTTGTCAGATGTCTACAATTCCTGCTTCTGGATTTGATGAGGTAAGATTAAGTCCTTTAACTTGGGTTGCTGTTGCCAGGAATCTTCCCAGAACCTTGTTGTGTTTCCATCCTTAACTTCCCAGAAACTATGCTGCTGAATTAAGATCTTGTGTTGCTTGGCCGCATTCCAGATTAGAGAACCTAGGCTGACTTCTGAAATTCGGATTAGTTCTTCTGTAGGTCGATTACTGACATATTTTGCTGTCCAGAGGGTGGCCCAGGGGGTGAATGACGTGATAAGCCATTTCCACCAAATGCGAGCACCCATGACCACGTTGCTGTGATAAGGATCTCACAGTCTAGTTCCACCTGCAAGCTTCGGTAGACATACTGTGTCCCATTTAACCAGAGCCCATTTGCGTTTTTGTCCTGAATTGCCCCACAAAAAGGAGTGCTGGATATGTTTGATTTCTTTGAGAACCAATTTGGGTGCAGCCAGGATCGAGAAGAGATACAACGGCATGGATTGGAGAACCGCCTTAATTAAGACTAGACGACTGGCCATATTGAGGGCCCTATGAGTCCAGGAGGAGAGGCGCGCCTCCAGTTTTTCTAAGAGCATCCTCCAAGATGAGTGTTTTAGAGCAAAGTTAGTTATGGGAGTGCCAAGATGTTTGGAAGGGAGAGCAATAATTGTGAATCCAATTATGCGGGCGATGGAAGCTTGGGTAACAGCAGGGGTATGAAAAAAGAAAATTTGGGATTTGGCTTTGTTTATTCTTGCACCAAAGGCATCCGAAAAGCCCGTCAATAGAGATTTGAATTGACATGCTTCCTGGGCCGAAGGATGACCAAAAAACATGTTGTCATCCACGAATTGCTAGTGGGTGAAAGTAGGGGTGTTAGGAAAGGAAAGGCCTCTTAGGTGCTGGGATTGTAGAGAATTTTTAATGCTTCGGCCAAGACCTTCTGCCATAATAACGAAGAGGAAAGGGGAGAGAGGGTCTCCCTATTTGATTCCTCGGGAAGGATGGAAAGGAGAGGAGGGAATGCCATTGATCAAAATAGAGAAGAAGGAGGAAGATATGAGACTCATTACCCATCTTACCCAAGGGAGAGAGAAACCAAAGGCAATTAGAGTCTTTTGAATATACAACCAACTTAAGCTATCAAAGTCTTTTGAGAGGTCTATTTTAAGGAGCATACCTGAATTTTTGGAGTGCTTCAGGGAGTCCATGATTTCGTGAGTAAGGATAATTCCATCTGTAATCTGCCTGCCTTCCACATATCTGGATTGCTCGGGTGAAATGAGAAGGGGTAGCAACGATTTGAGTCTTGAAGCAATGATTTTGGAGACAATCTTGTAGATGACATTGCACAGGGCAATAGGCCGATATTTGTCAGGGGTATTGGATTGAGCTTCCTTGGGGATAAGGGTGATGAATGTGGCATTCATGGCTGGAAGCATCCACCTCAAAGTTCTCAATTCCTCAACTACCTGCTAGACTTCCATTTTTATCAGCTCCCAGAAATTGTGGAAAAAATTGGAAGTAAAACCGTTAGGGCCAGGCGCCTTCCATTCTTTTAGTTGACGTACTGCATTTTCCACCTCCTGTAAGTCGACCGGCCTGAGTAGGAGTTGGTTGTGCTCCTCTGTGATGACTTTTGGAATGTTCTTTGTAATTTTTTCTATGGCTTGCGATTTTTCAACCTGTGGTTCTTGATGAGCCTGCTTGAAGTAGTTGAGAATTTCGTGTTCGATATCTTCATGTTTTTCCAGCTTTACCCCCTGCTCATTTTGGATGTGAGTGATGTTGTTATTTAGTCTTCATTGAATAGTAGTTCGGTGAAATTTTTTTGTGTTTTTTTCTCCTTCCTTCAGCCATCTAATTCTTGATTTTTGCCACCAGAGCGTTTCTTCCTGTTTTTCCCTCTCTGATATCTGAGATTCAAGAGACTTTTCCAGTTCTGAAAATTCCTCTGATTTGCCTTCTGTGATGATCCTTTGCTACAATCGTTTCATGTCTTGATCGAGAGCAATTTGAGCCTGGAAAATTACCAAACGAAGAATGGTTCCATTGTTTTATTTTACTATTGAGGTGTTTAAGCTTTTGCTGAAATTGAAACATTTTTGTATTGTTTGGAGGAGAGAAATTATTCCATTCCAAACTTATTAGGTTGATGAAATCCAGATGTGTCATCCAAAAAGCCTCAAAGCGAAATGGACGACGGGTGGCATTGCCTAGTCGTGACCATTGGAGAGAAATTGGCCAGTGATCTGATCCTGAGAGCGACAATATTGAAGCTGAGAGGTCTCCTCCTAGATGGATTGCGTTGTCTGAGAGTAAGAATCTATCCAGACAACAAGCAATCTGATGCGAACTTGCTCTTTTATTATTCCAAGTGTAAAGTACATTATTGAATGGCATGTCAATGAGCCAATTGTTTTGAATGAAATCTTTTAGATTATTACTTTCCTTGTCTAGTCTGTTCCTTCCTCCCCGTTTTTCTTCCATATTGGTTATCATATTGAAGTTTCCCCCAGTGATCCAGAGCGGATGAGTTTTTTCAACATTAATTAAAGATAGGGTATTCAGAATGTCTACCTTGTACATAGCCTCCTGGGGAAAATAGAAATTGGTTAAATGACCGTGTATACTGGTCCCTGTGATGTGGAGAGTAGCTTGAATGAAATGCTTGTTTGCATGTATGTTATTGAGTGTAATGGTGCGTGCATCCCAAGCGATTGCCAGGCCGCCTGAAGCACCAGAGGCATCCACCACGGCTGCGAGACTAACAGGCCAGAATTTTGCAGCAGTTCGGTCTAGAGAGGTAGAGTTGCATTTGGTTTCTTGCAAAAATAAGATTTGAGGCTTCTTTTGCTGTATCATATTTTTAATCAGTTTGCATTTCCCAGGGCCATTGAGCCCCCTGATATTCCATGAGATTAGCTTCATGATGGAATGTTGGGGAGAGAGTTGTAATACTTTGTAAGCTTGGAGTATCTTCCCGACTCCAACATTTCCCCGATGCGGATGGTTCGTTGGAGATCCATTTTCCTTCCTCTCTTATTGTTGTCTTTAGTAATATTTTTCCCATCCCAAAGACCTCCAGTCTAAATGCCTAGGGATTTTTGCCGTTGTTCCCTTGAGAGGATCACTTCCAGATTCTCAGTTGTCCCTCTGGAATTTGTCATAATTTTTTGTTTTTCATGCCTTCTATAGGCCAAGAATATCTAGATCCCCAATATCTATGCTTTTTGGTTCCTCTTCCATGTGCTGGGTATCACTTATTCCTTCTGTTGTTTCTATTGCCATTGTAGAAGTAGGCTGCATGTTATCTACCTCCATTCCCTGAGAGTTCTAAGCTGGGACTTTATGCAGAGCCGAGGAGGAAAGATCTGTGGGTAGGGAATCTTTTTGGGATTTCTTGGATTCGAAATGGGCAGATTGTTTGTCCATCTTGGGTTCCTCCTCTAAGGGGGCGGGGTTTTCAGAGTTATAAACCTCCTGGCGGGCCAACGCTTCAAAACTATTGCTCGTAGAAGGCTTGGATGAAATGGCATGAGGCATCTTAGGGTTTGAAGCAAGTTTCTTGTGGTTTTTCCTACGATTGGTGACTTTAGTGAAGCCATCCGAATCAGGCTTATTAGAGGCTAAGGGGTTCGAGGGTTTCTGATTTAAAGGACAGTCATGAAGCAGATGGCCCAGGGCATGGCATCTCATGCATCTAAACGGAACATGTTCATAATCTATTAACTGAACCCATTCAACATCGTCATGATAGAGACTTACCGCATCCGGAAGTGCCTTGCTGAGATGCATATAATTGTAGATTTGAGCATAGGAAGTGTATCTTCGAAGTTTTGTCTCCTCTGCGATTTTGATAAATTCACCGAGACCATTTCCAATGTCTTGTAGAGACTCTTCATCCCAGTATTCTAGAGGGAGTGAATAGAGATGGATCCAAACTGGTGCCCAACTGAGATCTTCTTTATCCGTATTAAATCGCTCAACCCAGTCCCGCAAATACAGGCCAGTTGCATTGAAGAAATAGGGCCCTCCATCTAGGACTCTGTTTTGGTCCTCTAAGCAGTTAAAGATGGTCGTGAAGAACCCTTTGGGTCCTAACTGCAGGGTTATGTGTCCTTTTGGCTTCCACTTAGCTGCTATCCAACCATGCAGTGCTTTCTCTGTTGGCCATAGTCCTATAAATTTGCCAATCAAGGCATGGTCTCTCATGTACTGGATTTTAGCATTGATCCTGTGACTTGGGAGCTCTATCTTTGGGCGTTCAGCAGCAACCGGCTTGTAGGTGGTCGATGTGACTTGGGGATGCTCTTTGTCATCTGTCTTGGCATTTTGTGGATCTGTTTCCGCTCTAGCTCCATTTTGTTTAGCTTGTGTGGTACCTTCCTCATGCATTTGAGGAGTTTCATTTTCACTGGGGGGAGGCGCAGCGTCCTCCCCCTGTGGGGGATTCATGATGTGCGCGACTCTCCTTGTCGTTTGTGGTTGGTGGTATTGCTGGTGGTAATGACAATAGTGCAGAGGTCTGTACAGGTCTGCCGTCGCAGGTTCTTCAACAACCCTAAATCGCCATTCCACCAGACCGCTCCCACATATTCACCCCATCTAGAGTATTGGTTGTTAAATAATTATGATAATTTATCAATGATCTTTATGTATAAATAAAATATGTAAAACATGAGAAAAAAAAACAATAAAAACAAGGTAGGTTGCAGAGCAACAAGATAAATACAATATGTAAAACATGTGAAAAATGACAATAAAAACAAGGTAGGTTGCACAGCAACAAGTCCCTTCCCAACATGGAGTTGAAATTTAGTTACTACATAAAGAAACTTACAAAAATTAGTAAAAGCTATCTATTGTTCCGACTTTTACAAATTGTGCATTACAAAAGAATATGATCACAGAGGGGGCACTAATGTGAAAATTTGTGAGAAATGAGAATCATAAATTGAATACTTACAATGTTCTCTATATCAGTAGGTGTATAAAGATCAATATTGTTAAGACATGGAATTGTATAAGGTGCATTCACAGTTTTGTGAATATTTTTAGCTTTAATGTGACAATGTTTAACCAGATCTAGAATGGAATTTTGAGGAGGTGTATCAAGTTCAGATGCATTTTTATACTTTTCAAGTTCTTGAGCTTTAATGCGACCATGTTGAACCAGATTCAAAATGAGATTTTAAGGAGAATAACACTGAACAGTCTCAATACAAAACAAAAATTCATCTAGAAGTTGTTGTGACAACCCTTAACTGAGATTCTTTTGTTAGAAAGGTTGAATCAACCAAACTTATATTTTCCTACAATTTAGCCCCTATCATGTTGAATAATCCATACAATGTTAGAGCCACAACACACAACCCAATAGCTACTTGTTTAATCACTACAATATAGAGCTAAACAATGAATGAGTCCAACAGGGAATCAAACTATATCCACGAGTCACGAGATATTAATTGAGCAATAGAACGAAAGTAACCATCCACCATTGTATTTATAAAGGTCGAAATTTTTTCAACACGATAAGAAATTTCAAGTGAGTTCATATCTTGTTACAATTACCTGGCTAGTACTATCCATACACTCCAATTGATTTTCTCTCACACTATCTAGATCTGCCTATAACTTTGCATGAGAAGATGGTTTTGGAGATGACGTGGGAGGGATTAATGGATTTGGTATAGGTACTTCATTTTTGTCAGATTTCTTATGTTGTTGTTGGTAAGGTCATAAATAAGAAGAAATTATGTGTTGGGGATTGGACTTTGTTGTTCGATTCCAAATTCAAGAACTTCAAAGAGAAATTTTGTATGAGATAGCTAGGGGCCTATGAAGTTGATACTATATATAGCAATGGTATCGTACAAACATCAATGAAGCTAGAAATCTACTAATTGATAATTGTCACTGACTATACAAGGATCCACTATCCAAAGATTAATTTTTAAAGAATATCAAATTTTCAAGTTCCCAAGTTGCTACAACACCCCCTTGTGTTGTTGCAACACATTGCTATTGTTAGAAATAACAGTTGCTGGAACATAGCACTAGCACTGTTGTTGCACCACTAGACTATGTTGCAACACCATAGAACATTGTTAGAAATAACAGTTGTTGGAACATATCACTAGCACTGTTGTTGCTGCACTAGACTATGTTGTAACACCATAGAACACCAATAAGCCTTTGATGGAGAACCCAATCACTAATCACCAGGTGGTGAAAAATGTCAAATTCCACATCCAATTCCTCGATCCTATGCCACTACTTTAGTAGATGCAACACCGAGTTCACACCTCGTTGCAATATCTAATTCATGCCTAGCTGCAACATGGAGCCCATGGCTTGCTGCAAAAATGTTTCAATTGTTGCCACACCTGCTTGTGTTGTGCTACTGCAATGTAGTGAAGGCATTGATATATTCCGCTGCGACCTTACATGATAGTCGTAATTATTTAAGATTTCCATATTTTTGATTTTATAATCCTAACAACTAATTGAAAGAAAATGGTGAAAAAAATGTTATCAATGTATATATATTTGATTAATTGTTACTCCCATATTATTTTCAATATTACCGAGATAGTTGGAAAGAATTGTTGTGAAACAATTTTTATGGTTAGTCTTATAAACATAATATTTTTCATTATGAATCGAGCGTGTGTGTGAAAAATTGATAAATGTACTAAAGAGTGAGTTGAATAACTATATTTTAATTTTGACTTGAGTTGGAAATCATATTGCGGAGTCCCTTCTTTAGGATCTGTAAGTCATTATCTTAGATAAAAATATACAATAATTTTTTTCAATAATGAAGTCATTGACAACAATACTTAGTGAAGTAAAATGAAAGAAGTTGGATAGAATCATCTTGTATATATTCTCTGGAGTAGAACTTGAGGATGCGATTAAAATCACATTACTTTGTGACATAATAAATGTAAACAACTATGACACAAATCATATAAACGACACCACTAGTCTATTACCTGATTATACTTGTCAACAAAACTTGGTAGAGAATGTCGTGTTACTTATTACAATTTATTAAAATTTCATTAACTGTCACCTGTGGTTGCAACAAGAATTGGCCAATTCTTATTATGCTCAACAAACTTAAAGCTACTAACAATTCTATATAGTATTATGATAGTAAGTAACATCGTAGGTTTCATTGTTCTTATAGAGTATACCTACTAGCACAACCATATTTACCAATGTGGTTGATATATGCTAAGAGGCGTATTTGAAATACATCTACAACCACATTTACCATTGTGATTGATATACGGCGATAGGCCTATATCCACCACCCACCACATTAATAACTCTTGGGTATATTTTGCTAAAGGCTAACTATTTTTTGTTATTAACAACTATATAAATAATAATAACCATTTTTTATTATCTAATTACATTTATTATATTAACACGCAACGGACCTTAGCATTGTAGGACCCGCTCATCCGCTCTAGCAGGACATGCTAAGCACCATATCTTCTTAGAGGATTCTAAGGTCCTTGCGAGGGTTGATCATTTCTATCACCGAAAATTAAGAAAAGCCATTGAAATTGAAAAGAGGAGAAAAAGTCTTAATAGGGACGATGGATGGAAGTTAAACGGCTCTTGGGTCCCTTTTCTTCGTTCTCTCCCTTGTTAGTTTTTTTGTTTTTATAAATGAGTTTATTAAAGAAAAAGTCTCAACCACCAAGTAATTTTATAAAACAACCATATTATTTAAAATAGTAAGTAATAATATGAACATTATTTGATTTCATGGTTTTAATGGAAATTTGTAGATTAAAAAAGAAACATTAAACACATCCATTGGTATCCCTTACATCTAGTCTTTTCACTATCTACAATTAATTCATGGTTTTAATGGAAATTTGTAGATTGAATTATAAAATTATGTAAAGTTCACCAATCAAATCTAAAACAATAAAATCACAAATCAATCTTCAAGTAAAATCAAGTAATCAAATTATGTAGAGGTCAAAATTCAAATGAGTAATCTGCGCATGAAGAATTTTGCAGGCGGCCAGCATGGAGATCGTAAATACATTTTTTTCACCAGGAAAATCACATTTACAATCATACAATATGGCCGAAGCCAGTCAGAATATGGCCGAAGCCAGAATACAATGAGGTCGAAGCCAGTCAGATTACGGCTGAAGCTGGCTGATACGGCAAAGCCGTCACATAACGCCGAAGGGGGGACCTCCGTAGGAATCGAACACGGTTGGGGGAGCGAAAGCCATCCGCCCCAGCCGTCATATCATGCACGCTGGGTGCAAAGATCGTAAATACATACCCTTCCTAGAAATTATGATGAGTAATGTAATCAAGGAGAGGGAATAGGGTTATGCACATCCTTGGAATTTTACTCATTAGGTGCTACGAATGTATTTCTTGGACTGTCAATGAGCCATTGTTCTGGCTATGGGAAAAACATCTCTATTCAACCGTTTGAATTAATGCATGGAGCCATAGCTGTAAAACTACTAACCTCTACTACCCAGGGTAAAAATAAAATAATACTAATTTCTGAAAAGATTCTTCCTAAACTTCATTAGAATGATGGATTACAATATTTAATAATTTGAATTTATTTGTTGGTGTATGTTGATTACAACAATTAAATATGTTACTTTTTAGCCAAAGATATTTGAAAAAGTTCAACCATTTTTCATTAATGCCAAAATAAGTTTCACCCATTTATCACGTAATCCTAAATTTTGGTGACAGAAATGTATTTACATAAAATTTCTATTGGTTGTATAAAATTTTTGATCCAAAATTTAATATAAAACACTTAATAAAATTTTTGATCCAAAATTTAATATAAAACACCTAATATTTGATTTAAGCATTTGTTAGCTGAGATTAGTGGGTGGGATATCTAGGTTAACCAGGACCATTGCTGAAATTGGACCTATTAGCTTTCTTGTGGATCTCCAATCCCACAGCATCAGTTGGTAGCCCCCTACATCTATTTTTTTAGTTACCTGCAATTCATTCATTATTTCAATAACTAATTGTAAATTGAAAAAGAAACATGAAGTTAGACATTATTGATCATGAATTTAATCGAGGAGAAGGAATCATGTGCACCTCCTTATTGTCCTCATGAGGCACTACAACTCTGTTTCTTAGCATTGTTGTCATTGAGCCATTATTCTGGGCATAATTCTACACCAGAAAACATATATATTCAAACATCTCTACTAAACCTTGGATCTTTTTCTATTGTGGTCTAGTTTTCTTGAAGCTAAGTTGATAAACCCTATTATTTATTCCTCCACTTATCTTGGGCTAAACCTACCATTCAATGAACCATATCATTTATTCACCCACTACTGTTAATCTTTTGGATGAGCCTTCTGTAACAAATTCGAATAGCCATTGGTTTCGTTTCCAACGGTTATGCATTTGAGAAGGTGAAAAGGCATACATTTCATAAGTTGAAGAGAGATCTGTTTCAATGCAATTTTTTTTATTTTTTTCCTTAATTCATTTCTCCTTAATTATGATACTTGGTTATCACTAACTGGCCCAGTAAATTCTTAATTAGGTTTTGTAAAAAAAAAAATTAAATATGCTTTAAACATGTGCTTTAGATATGCAAGGAAGTTATTGCTGTCAATTCCATCCATTGATGTAGTGGTGAAGACGAGAATATACTGGCATCTTTAAGTTTACACCATTCGATCAAATTTTTTAATTAGAAAAATGATTGAAGTGACCAATTCCAATAGGGGGGACACCTATCAATGTAAAAATAATGAAGTGTGTCATCATGTATTCTTGCCAAAATTCTTGAGAAATAATCCACTAGGATGAATAAGGTGCATCCTTTTTCCATGTAGTAGATAAAATAAATTCAGGAAAGTGAATTGATACTCTGCTAGCCTCTGTGGTGCCATTGATGAATAACATGTCTCCCCAGGGGCACCTCTGGTTTGCGAAGTTGAGGACTAAACGCTAGATAACCATGAACCGTGATTAGCATTTTGACCTCGAGGCCTCTTGTCACTTCCAAATAACATAATATTTTTAGGCTAGTAGATGCCCTTCTTTATCCTCCATAGCCCCTTCTCATAAAATTCACTGCTGATTTTTTCCACTTCCTTTTGGACCCGCTAAGATTGGACATGGCAAATTTGCATTTCTCTAGGTTTGTATAGTGATTCTTATCAGAGGGTTTGTGGGACTTGGGAAACATTGATGCCAACTTATGACCTAAAATAATTATCACATCTAACGTTGCAGTTTCAATATATTTATCTAATACACAATCATTGTAAAATTACAAAGACATTGAAAAATCCAATTCAGAGAAATAGAAATGAGCGCGTATAGAGAAATATAATAGAAATAGAAATGAATGTATATAACAACATATAAAATTGACCAGAAAACTTTTGCAGGTTATTAACTGAATTCTCATCACGGAAAAAGTCCACACAACATTGATTAGAGAATCATGAAGCTCAATATGGACTAATATTTGGGACTAATATCTACACCAACCATTGATTTGATTGCAATCTAAGGGTAGTGCAAAAATAATATAGGTTAGGGGAATATGAGGCATTATAGGGAATAAATACCTATAAATTTTAATTGTAGTAAAAACTAGACTAACTACCAGAATTAGGCACTCTCGCACCATCAAGGCCTCCCACACAAGAGGAATGATGAGTGATAGGCGGGTGAAGGAGAGGATCTGGACAGGACTGGAAGAAGAAGTTTTCCCCTCTACAAAAAATGCTAAAAATCACAATTTGGAATGATTAATCATAACATAGGTCATACCCTAGCTTGGTATGACCAAGAAATTAATGCAAAATGGAAGGTGCAAATGAAATTTTCTTAGGAAACTTGGATGTGAGAAGACATTAATAAAAATACATGAAATAATAAAAAGAATGACATAGTAAAAATGATTAAAACAAAGAAGAAATAATCAAAAGTTATATAAAAAATATTAAATGAAATAATATGAAATTTATAAAATATATGTATATATCTTGTACTTGGACCTCATGTAGATGCATGAACCCCATATGCCACCTTACATGCCCTGACGATGTAATCTTACCTAAACCATCTTCCAAGCTCATTTACTAGCAATTTATAACCAGGTTGGAATAAGATGAAGTAAGTTTGTCAAAGGGTCGAAGGTTGAGGAGTCCACAATGTCGAAGGTTATAGGCTTCTCTACTTTCTCGACTATCTCCATGCTTGCACGCTGAAAATGACTAGCTTTCCCACAGATGGTGGTAGTCCTTTCCCATCCTCCTTGTTTTGTATGGTCAAGCAACTAGAAATGGTTTTCTTTGATTTGCGATGGCTTTCTTTATCCTATTGGGAGGATTTTGAAGCATTTGTAGAAGAACCAATAACACCAAGAGTAGAACCATCAATATAATGAATAGTAACATACTTAGCATAATATATCAAAACAACTGCAGATTCACCAATAGTTGCTTGGTAGCTTGCTGAAGACAATTTGTCTATTCCTTGCTCGCAGAGGAAAGTTTTTCAATTAATTATGAATTTCTAAACAAAACTCGAATTAAGGTAATACTGATTGATTGATTTAATTAGATTCCTTATTATACTCGATAGGTTGAATTATCTTCCTTATTATACTTGATATCAGGAGGAAATACTAATGGATGAAATTTCTTACTTATTCCAGTAGTCTCCCTTCCTCGCTTTCTTCTTCTAGTAGTCCCCCTTCTTTCTTTAATCCTGAAGAATAACCACTCTAATAGAAAAGAGAGTGAGAAGTTAGAGCTAGTGTTCTTAACAGGATAAAAGAAATAATTGAATTCAGTCTTGTATGCTTCCTTGACTTATTTCCTTACTTACTTCCCTACCAGACAACTAGAATTATTTTTTTGCTTCATAACCACTAGCCTTAATAAGCTTAGTAGCCTTAAGAAGGTCTCCCTCAGATGATAGAATAGAAGTAACAAGTTATTTTAATCTTGATTAATCTTTATGAATACTATTTTTCTTGAATTAAGGAGAGTAATAACTCCCTTCCTTGTGCTTGCTTACAAGAGATATTTTTGACTTACTTACTACTCTATTTCAAGAGCTTCCTTTTGAAGAGAGCTTCCTACGAATGGAGCCTTACGAAAGGAGGCGTACATGTAGATCTATACAAAACTTCAAACAAGAGAGGTTCAACCTCTAAGAGTTGTAGTCTGTTCCAGGTCCAATTATTGATTAAGTAGTATCCCTTCTGACATCCTCACTTGTTCCAATTAATCCAATCAAAGAATCAGTTGATCGAGTGAAAGCATCAGTTGGAGGAATAAGTGCATCTGCAACACCGAGAGCCCTCCAAGGCTCCATTTCAATTTGATTGAGGAATAAGTGCATACAACCATGAGGAATAGGTGCGTGACCCAAGTCTGAAGCTACCTAGAAAACACAAGACATCACAATTCTGGACTAGTACAATAAGATCCATGTTGTGGAACTAGAAAGGAAATGCGATCACTGCATGAATGGAATATGTTCACGGAGTTGTTTCCAATCATTCCTAAACCCTAGCTATTTCAAGGTGCAAAAGCTATTACGAATTTATAGGGTGCACAACATAAGCTATTACAAATTTAGGTATGCTTGACACTGCTTACCTCGAAAACATTTCTTGCTCACAAGTAGTACATACATATAGCCATGCGATTGTGTGTGTGTGCTATGTAATATTATATATATATATATATTATATATTATATATATTATATATAATATATATATATATATATATATATATATATATATATATATATAACTCAAAACTTTAGGTTAATTTTAGGACGAAGTAATGTCAATGATTAAATTCAATTACTATAGTCCCATGTAGTAGACGACAAGGATTAACAATAAACTAAAAAAGATACACATACTTTATCATATTTAATGATGGTTATGTGATATCATAATATGACGTGACATATTTTACATTATATAAAATTAAGGGCATTTTTTGCAATTGTGGTATCTTTTCAATTTGGAGATGCCAAAAAAATTCTATCATTTGTATTCAAAATTTTATATTAGGTATCATTGTAATTATTAGTCCCTGCCTTGTTAGGGACTATAGAATCCGACTTGCATTCAAACTCCCTTCACTCTTGAATACTTTTTAGAGTTTTTCCCATTTTCATGTGCATAACCAAAGTTTTTAGGATTTTCTTTTGATTTGTGATTTTTCTTAAATTATTAAAACAATTTTATAATTTTTGAAAAATGTATTTCTCATTTTTTTATTGGCCTAGAGCAATTTGATGAGACATAATAACCTTGGTGGATTTCCTTTTTATTTTCCTATTTGTCAGTGTTTGAAGAATCATTTTAAAATGAAAAAAAAGGCTAAATTTGTAAGTGCCCATTCCATTGGTGAGGGCTCTAACACTTCCACTAACTCTGTTATTCCTAACACTACTACTAGTGTGCCCAATGATGCCATAATTGACATGGTGCTAGGTCCCTTACATAAGCAAGGGGGTGGGGGATCTAAAAAAATATGTGAAGGAATATTTCATTGGGCAAAGTGAAAAAGTGCAAGTGATGGTAAAGCAATGCCAAACTTGTGCGTAGAGCAGAGAAATCTTTCGTTGTGCTTCTTCCGCACATCGTGCTAGGCATTTTATGGTAGCATAAGTTGCATTACAATTTATGTGCCATTATTGAGATGACTAGAAATAATATGTATCCTTGAAACTAAAAATTTTAATCCTCCAAATTTTTTCTCTGTGCCTGTGGATGGAGTAATGGTGCAACTTAAGAACAATAAGATTTATAAATAAATTATTCCACATTTACACTGTACATGGAATAGGAAACTAGAAAATTAAGTAGATTTTTCTTGGATTTTTTCTCATATAATGGGGTGGGAAACTAGTTCAAACATCCCTAAGTTAGTCCTATATGCATCATATTATTCTTTCAAAAGAGAATTTTTGTGATTGGTTAACCTTATTTCCAATGAAATATCCTTCTAGATAGTGAAGCTATCTAAGACTCAAATTTTCATGACAACCTACTTAGTAATATCCTTGGTCTTGTGTCATACCTTCCACAACCTACTTCACAAAAATAATTTGAATATAGACATAGAACCAATATACTTTTCGTACCCAATATTATGTAAACATAAGGTCCCTTTCCATTTTTTCAAGTGCTACACTCCTTTGGCAAAGAATTTTAACATATGGTGATTGGGCAAGAGCCCAATAGAATATCAACCAAAGCACATGATATCATTTGGGAAAAAGGAATACATGAGGAAAGGGAAGAAAACACCCTGGTTTGAATCTATGGATTCAAAGAGAAACCTTTACTGCTACCAAAATTTATGTTGGATATATACCTTGTTGCCGAAATATATAGACAATACCATCCATGGTTAATCTTGTTCAAAAGAAAGAAAGCAAAAAATCATTTCCTTAGCTTTTATCATGAGATAAGTAACTGCAGAAACACAACCCATCTAACTAAATTTTTTGAATCCTTAAATCCTTTCAAATTAATTGAAGTTGGGGCCATTCAAGGATTTGTCCCAAAAGGTATCTATTCAAAACGCCTAACCATAATCTGATATATGAAAGCCTATTTATAAGAATTACTGAGGAAACTGGAGAAAGCCACATTGTCCCATGAAGAGAAAAACAAATGTCTACCCTTGTTGAAGAAGTTGTTATAGAAACCAACACTAGTTCAAGAGGATAGGAAAAAGAAAGAGGCATAAATCCTACAAATTCCCCATCAGCTTCGACACCTTAGGCTCGCCCAAGTTTGTCTTCATGTCACTAGAGACGGGATACCAATGTGACGGGGAGAACGAATAATGAAAGGCCCTCAAGGGGAGGACATGGAGAGAAGGCACCTCCCCATGTGATCTTAGAATGATTTCACACTTTTGACTCATAAAAGGGAAATAATTCTAAGGAGGCTCAACTTACAGAGGTCATCGACATGGAAGTTGAAAATACCATGCTATGCGACCAAGTTTCAGCTCACATAGATGAAACCCAAAGAATTATTATATAAGTTGTAGAGGAGTTGGTCACCTTTGATGACCACTCACTAACCTTGTAAGATGCACGTTATGATAGTACCAATAAAAAGATTTGGGTGGAAAAGTTGAAGATCCAAAATAAAAGGGTTACTAGTTAATTAAGGACAAAAGATAAAATTTCTGAAGAAGGAGATACTGGACTCCAAAAGTTGCACCAAACTATTGGCGAAGACCTAGCACACTCTGTTATAGAACACGAAGAAAAGAATATGAGATTGAAGAAAAGAATAAATGATCTTGCGGAAGCTCTATATCTGACTCCTTTGTTCATGACCTCTTTGGTCATCCAATCACCTGAGGCAATGGTAATTACACTCGAAACACTCCATCGAGTACTAAAATTGACACACTTTTTAATTGAAATTCAATATTATTTTGTAAGTAATATCGACAAAAAAATGGAAATTATTAAAGAAATATTGGAAGTCACCATACATTTGAGAAATTTATTACAAAGAATTTACTCATTCGTTAAGTCTGTGAAAAAATATCTTAAAAATTATTCACTATTTATTGATAATGAATTATCAAATTTTGTATATAAATTTAGCTCACTCAGTGAATTTCAGAGAACATAACAAAGTATCTCAGGGCCTAAGACAATTAAGTAGATCAAAGTTGATTGGTATGCCTAGGATATCGTTGATTTTTCAAGTATCGATGACAAAAGAAGCAATGCTTTTCTTAATGCTGTTAAATTTGTAGACGACCTCTAGGGTCCACGAATGATTAGAGACTCTATTATGATCCCCAAAGATATATTAAAATAAGAGTTAGAGTTTATAAATGCAGTAGTCTATAACGCGACTTTTTGAAAGCCTTTCCGGCGAATTTTTCCGGTCAAAATCCGGCAGCAATTCATTGGAATCCCAAGTTTGATAGCTAATTTCTGCAAAATTGATGGCTCCCAGGGGTTTTTCAGAGCGCTGAATCCAAATATACAGTTAAAAAACTATTTTAACTGCTAAAAATCAAGATTTAACCTCATTTCTTCCGCCAGATTTCGTCACCGGAATCTCCAAAAAGTCGCATTATAGACAACTCCTTTATAAATACATTGATGGGTTCTGAATTTGGTAACTTAACAAAGTTCCTTGACGCTAAAATTAAGAAATGGTTAGTCACATTTTTCAACAATAATGAACGCCAATCAAATACAACCAAACAAAAATGAGTGTATTCCCGAGACGTTGAGGAGGAAATGTTTGGTCTACGTGTCAAACAAGATATAATGATTCCTCCAATGAAAGAGTACATCAAAGAATGGTTGAAGAAATCACTGTAAGAAATCGTTAACCTTCAATAGCTGTCAAAAAGTTAGATTAACGACCATCCTTTTATACCATATAAACACAAATGTCTTCAACATAAAAGACATAGAGACCCTTTCACATCATTTTGTGAGTATTCTAATCCTTTGAATAAATTCCCATCCTTCTTCCTATTCTTTATTCATCCAACTTTCTTAATTTTTCTATACATTATTCAAGTTTATCCCTAACTATAATTCTTTTCTTTTTCTTTCAGATACCTTTAATATTTATTAGTCTACCACAGACCAGTACTATTCCTTATGGGAGAAACACAATTTCTTTTAAAATTTTAAGTATTATGATTTTGAAGAGTGCTTTAGCCACCTCACTTTTTAAAAAAACTTTGAATTTGTAAAACTATTTTTTGGATTCTCACAGAGAGCTCCCATTGGGAGAGAATGTCATTTGTGATTCTGAGACTTGTTTTAACGCAGTATGAATCCGATGGATGTTTTCCTTTGTCTAGCCATCATCTTATGCACCACTTATCTAGCCATTATCTTCAAATATCTAGCATAAATAATCAACTCCTCCATGCCTACATGGCCTGAACCTTCCTTTCCTCCAAGCTCGTACTTGAAGATTTTGCTTCTCTTTGGAATGCATTATGACAAATGCTTCCAAAAAAGACATCAACATGGCCTCTTTAATTTCCTAGCTCAAGAAACTATGTTATCCAATCTAATGGTTTCCATTATCTGTGGGTGAATTCTTCAAGAAATCTAGATCTCTGCCACATATTCCTCCATGCACTATTGATTGGATTCTAGTTGTGCTTACAAAGCACATTGTCCACAGTTTCATGTAACATATCTCTTATTTTGTTGATTGAAAGTCTCGAGTGTCAATCTTCACTTGCATATGCTAAAGCTTACCAAAAAATTTCAGTGTAGTTGGGGTTTTCTCGTCTCCTTCAAGGCCATCACTAAGATCAAGTGGCAACGATGGGATGAGCTTGATCCAATTACCTCGAGCCATTACAAGAGTTGGAAAACATCCAGTCACCATGGAAAATATTGCCAAAGGTTCCTCGGTTGGATATCTGTGTTCTCTCTTGAGAGAAACAAGGGATTTTAGAAACTGTTTCCATTCCCCCTTCCAGTTTAGCTAGAAAATTAGTCATTAGAGTTGTGAACTTGTGTTGTCAAGGATATTTTTGTACTTAATATACCTATCATGAAACATATTGCAACCCTAAAAAACAACCAACAGGGGCTGAAGGTCCACATCGCTCAGGCATAATACCCTGGGTTTCAACTAATTGCTAATATGATAAACCATATTGGTGCTAATGTATCATGATAACCTTTAATGAATGTCATTGAGCTTTGAATTCAAACAAGAATCCATAAATTACATGACTTCTTCCTTGAATAATGACTTTATTCTGCATAGGATGACAACTGCCATTCCTCCTTTGACAATAGTTACTACTTGCTGGCGATGTCTCCTTCTAAGATGGTGGCTCCTTTCCTATCATGCAATAGAAAATTCTCATGTTCTCAACTATTACTAATGCAACCCTTTGATGGACAAAAAAACACTAAACACACTACTCTACGCTCCTCTATGAATTTTCTGAGGGCCCTCTTGTGGGGAGTCAAGTCCAACCCTGCTTTGATACCATGTTAAAATATGAGAGTAGACATTATTGCACACAAGAAATTGTGTTGAGCGTTTTATTAACCAATGTACTAGTACAGATATAAATAAATTTGTCTCAAGATAGACAAAATATCTTGGACACACAATCTATGGGTTGAGGGAATACATCAACCACACCCAATCTAGGAAGAAACTAGTTGAAGAGAATCTCTTAAATCCAACTAGGCCTAATATCCTCCTAAAGTCTATGAACAAACTCTACATAGAGAACCATCTATACCTAATCATGACCAATAATCATAATAACCAAATATATGATCACACCTAACACAAGTAGGAGTTAGATACATTTCGTGAATATACATTATATATATATTTATTTATTATATAAACTCTTAAATAAAACTTCTTTGACTTAAAATCCCAACCATTAATAAAACCACCAGCCCCTTCGAGTAGGAAAGCCCCATCATTAATAAAACCACCTGCTAGTGTGAAAAAATGAGGTTGAAAAAGAGACAATAACGACAAATCCCAACCATAGTCACCTTTAAGTACTTCTTAATCAAAGACATGCATGCCTATATTTTGTAATTTACATGTCAAATCCCTTCACATCAATGCAAGTAATAGAAAATAATATAATGTCTAATCCATTCACGGAAAGGCAATGAAAATAATATAACGTACATGGTTTCTCAACCACCAAATAGTTCGTAGTCATAGTCATAGACATGCATGCCTATGTTTTGTAATTTACCTATCAAAACCATTGACATCATGGCAATGCAAATAATAAAATGTCCAATCAATTCAGAAAGGATAATGAAAATAATATAATGTACATGGTTTCTTATCCAATCCATTGACATTAAGGCAATGCAAATAATAGAATGTCTAATCAATCCACAGAAAGGTAATGAAAGTAATATAATGTACATGGTTTCACAACCTACAAATAGACAGAGTAATGTTAGTGAATCTGGATGATTGTAGCCATGCGTTTATCTAACTAACATTTCTACCCACCCACATAAGCAATTTTATTTGTGTTTGTATTGACAATTAAGTAATTTCCTTGTGTAATTAAGTAATTTTATTTTATTTTTTAAAACTAAAACTATAGATTTATGTGGGCTTTAGTTTTTATTAAATTTTAAGCGAAAAACAAGTGTGGAAGTTATATGATCTCAAACAATATTCACATTTAAATGCGTTTAACTTAATCTTAATAACAACATTTTATTATTTAATAAAATATTTTTCGTATAATATTAAAATTGGCTATAATCCCAACACACACTATATATATAGTGGAGGCATAATTTTAATAACAACATCTCATTATTAAACCAGCATGGGTCTATCTAAATCTGGCTCTACTAAGCCGTGAGAGGGATAAAATCTGTCAAGTTGCAAATCTCTTTTCTAGTGCAAAATTAGATAAAGGGTTTACACCTCTAGAGATTTGATTCCTCCAAGTTGTTGGTAGATTTGAAGTTAGATGGATGTATAATAATGCTAATTTGGAGCAACACATTAATAAAATATTTTAACTATAAGAAACTTTTTATTAATAATATTGTCTCTCTCTATATATATAGACAAATACACACATCCATAATTTTTGGATATGGTTGCAATATTCATACATGAGTTTTATATATATCTCCACTCATTTTTTATTTTTAAGCTTTGCAAGAAAACCATTCAAAAATAAAATCCTTGAAAATAACTCATAAGTTAAGGCATAAAAGATGGATAGGAATAAGATGTAAATAAATATACTTAACAAGGTTTGCTTCCACCCTTATTTATATGTTCATTAACACTTATGTAGGAGTAAAACAATAAATGTGTAGTTTTACTAGTGGTTACTGCCCACCAAAATTTATTCAAGTCCTTGTTCGCGAGAAAGCAATTAATTTGTCCACTCCACTTCTCAAAAAATAAGATCCTTGAAAATAACTCATAAGTGAAGGCATAAAAGATTGATAAGAATAAGATGTAAATAAATATACCTAACATGGGTTGCTTCCACCATTATTTATATGTTCACTAACACTTATGTAGGAGTAAAACAATAAATGTGTAGTTTTACTAGTGGTTACGGCTCACCAAAATTTATTCAAGTCCTTGTTTGTGAGAAGCAATTAATTTGTCCACTCCACTTCTCAAATTATTTCTTTTTATCGCCAATGTAGGTTCTAATTTTATATGCAATTTTTAGCAGAACATAATTTCCAAGTGACAAGGACTAGTATGAATATTAAACTCATAATTTCCAAGTGATAAGGACTAGTATGAACATTGAAATATTTTGCTTATGGTTGTAAAACATTTTTTGTTTTTAATATGTTTTTGTTTTAAATATTACATCTAAACATAATAGAATGAATTACATATCATTTAATATTGATAGTATTATTTTCTGTTTAACTCCATATTACATAGTGAACAAATTACATATCTGCTTCATACTAAAATGTAAATTTATACATATATATATAATATATATATATTTTATTATTTTTTATTTTTATTTATTTATTTTATTTATTTATTATTTTTTTTTTCTCTTTATAAAATTCATGTAAAATTAAAGTGAAATTGAGGTATTTTATTATGGTTGACAATATTTTTGTTTACTATTTTTAATTTATTAATATAAATATTAATTTATTATTTTTAAATATAGCTTTATGTGACATTATGTTCTCTATATTAAACTATAGAGCATCTTTCCACATAATAAAATATTCTTGATATAATATTAAAATTGGCCCAACCCAATACAACTCCTTTCTTAAAATTTGTTTTACGTGAAAAAAGAAACTCGTATTCTCATTTATAAATTTCTTTGTTGCACACAATCAAAATACCACGACTCAGGATTAGAGGAAGTGCATGATAGGCTTTTGTTGTCCTATTTGCCATCCACACCCATCATGCAACCGAAAATGATAAACCAATCTGCTGACAATTCGACTCTAGAGTGGAATTATAAGAATCCCATACCCTAACTGCAAAAGAACTATATATGAAGAGATGTTCAATTGATTTCCCGCTCTTCATGCATAAAGCACACCAGCCCGATCCAATTTTAAACTAGTGTTGCATAATATTTCATGTAGGCAGATTCCCAATCCCATTTTGGTGGCACATGAGTCTAGCTCTTGCTAAAATCATAAGATCTCGACTTGCAGGTAGTTGGATGTACTCCTGGTGTTATAGAGGCAGCTACGAGAATTGATCCTAGGTCTCCCATAGATTAGGACTGGTAGTTACCTTCACCATATGGTTAAAAAAAATAAATAAATATTCCACATAAGCAACTTGGCAGCCATGATAGCCCAAATCAATAACTTCGATTTTGTTGGACACCTCCACAGAACACCCCACCACCAATCTAGTGTCTGTTCCTGCACTGTTCAACTAAGGTATATATATCCAATATTTGGAGTATAAATACCATATGGAGCATAGACCCACATCAGCTCATCCACCCTACCACAAAATCGGATCTGTGTGGAACACAAAGCTACAATAGCACGCAACCATTTCACTCAAATATTATTTGGTAAGGGTAGATCCCTTGCACATTTCCAGCCTTGTCTACACATAGTAGTTCGTTTAGGAGCATCAATATGAGCGAGATGGTAATGCCCTGAGTGACACAAAAAATCATGAAGAGACAGATAGTGTATGTGTTCCTCTGGACAACTAGGCCACAGACCATACCCAATGTGTAAACTATAGCCATTACTAACATACCATGCTAAACTAGAAGCCACTAGATCGAAAGAATGGATAACTTCCCGCCATATCATAAAGATATTGAGTCTCATCTTGTTTTGAAACCACACCCAATCCTCCTGATCCGGATCTTGAGGGGAGGCCCCTAAGATCTAAAAGATTGAAGTGGACCTTGGAAGGAGAGACCCCCAAGATCTGAAAACTTGAAATGGATCTTGGGGTAGAGACCCCCAAGATCTGAAAACTTGAATTGCCAGAAGAAAAATAAGAGGAGAATGCCCAATAAACAAAACCACAAAGAAATTTTTTATTAAAACCGATAATAACT